>NMXN01000005.1:7228810-7492832 GCA_002851775.1 Verticillium isaacii | reverse complement strand
AACCCTAACCCTAACCCTAACCCTAACCCTAACCCTAACCCTAACCCTAACCCTAACCCTAACCCTAACCCTAACCCTAACCCTAACCCTAACCCTAACCCTAACCCTAACCCTAACCCTAAACCCTAACCCTAACCCTAACCCTAACCCTAACCCTAACCCTAACCCTAACCCTAACCCTAACCCTAACCCTAACCCTAAGCGCATGTACTGTCGGGACAGCCATTGGCGCGGGCGCAGGCTCGGCAGCTATCCGTCTGTATACTGTTGACGCAGAGGACGCATGTGCTGATGACCGAGCCCTGTGGCGCAGCGAGGACATCAGTGACCAACACCGAGGCGAGGAGGGCGAAGATAGCCGTCTTCATCGTTGTCGCCTCTGGCCAACAAGTTGAATCTCCACAGGATTAGCACTGTAAAACATTCCGGCGCTGTAGAGGCATGGTCACCTTGGCCTAGGCGTATGGGTGCTCACCGACAACAGACAGATGTAGGTTTGGATGCTGGGAGTTTGCCGAGATCAAGCCTAATAAACGAGGACGCCTTGCGAATGAGATTTAGGTAGATGATGAATTTTTGGAGTCTCTTACCTTAGGATTCGGGGGCCTGTCTCTCTTATACTTCACCTCAAGACCCTCAAGGCCGAGACTAACTTCCTCCCAAGGCACATGACCCCTTGGCTTGGGTTCTGTTGGCAGCTGGTAGGTGCCTAGTAGCCAGAGCTTGTAAATTTAAGTTCAGAACAAAACTGGGCTAGACCGGATACAGGATCTGGGGCCGATCAGCGTCGTAGATGGTGCCGGATGGTGAACCATACGTAGTTAATGACACCAACCATGCTCATTTTTATGTGTGGTTGGGATAAGGTCCTTCAATCTGAGCCAATTTGACACTACGAATCCGCTGCTAAGCCCCAGCCTGTTCCTCTTTCCACTCCATGTTTGCGGGCCTTTGGTTAGCAACAAATTCTGGCTCAATTCGAATGCCGTCGTCGTCTCAGGCAAAGTCCTGCTATAAACCTCTTCAGCTGGGCTAACGCTTAGCAGAGTAGCTAGAGGCGCTTATGGAAAGGGTTTGGCAGGCGAGCCAAACGTAGGCCATGTTAGTTAAATGATGATCAGCGGCCGACTTGGGTCACTAGGGACGCCGGAGGGGGATAGCTTATGATACGAGTCGAGTAGCACGGGGAGCGCAGGCTAGGACCGGGTTTGTCGTGTCTATAGGAGCGACCGAGCGACGAGTCTCGAGGGTCAAGGCACCGGGGCGGCGATAGGGGATTGCAGAGAGGCCTGGAAGAGAAGACGTGGGATACGCGGTACATACCTTCGAGCACTACTACGTACCTCCTGTCCGACAGATAAACTTTGATCCATAAGTCAGGCAACAGGTCGGGATTCTCCGCAAATCTCATCTCCGCGTTCCGCCAAAGTAAAGCTGAGCGGCTAGCATCCTTCGAACAAGACAAGGGTCAAAAGTAGTAAGCACGGAGATAGGGTTATCTCCACGGTTTTCAATAGGCAATTGATAGGGACGCCGCACAGTCGGGGCGTTGCGCGGCGCAACACGAAAAGGCGGAGCCGCGGGGCGGACGGGGACTGGCCAGGCGGGCGGCGGATGGTCCGTGCGGGGACGGGAGGGTACGGCAGGCTATAGGGGTGACTGTTACAAAACCCCCGACATCACTCCAAAAGTGCCAAATTAGGTTAGCAGCATATGCGCTTGGTCCCGCAGTACATCGCTTTTTGTACCTCCGCTTGATTTTCCTGAATTCTGGGCATAGCACCGAATATGTTGTCATAGCCGCGAGTCTGCTACGAACCAGCAGATTATATTTCAACCTCTTCAAAGCAAGGTGCAGCATCATGTGGGGGTCGGATTTGAAACCGCACTGCCCATGCCGTAGGATCGCAATATTGCTAAAACAGGGACACAGAGGAGGACGGCCCCGCCGATGGCTTTGCATGATTGCTGCTTCTCATATATGCGGACGTCATAGCCACGCTTGAGGAAGGCGAGGCCTGTCGAGATAGCGCCAGGACCGCCGCCGACGATGGCAACCCGCTTGCCGGGGCGCCAGAGATATGCAAACATTTGAGGGATCGTATTCAATATCAAGGCCGGGACGCTGTGATGTCAGCGAAGGTGAGAGAGAAAGCCAGATCTGGACGACTTGGAACATGATCAAACAGCGTGTACTGCGGCACGTTGATGTCACTTTATTACTTCTTCCGCCGGAATGTGGAGGCCCTTACACGCATGGTTAGCCACAAAGGCATGGGGTGCTTACGGAAAGTGGGGGAGGAGGTGGCGTGGATCATGACGTAAGGTCACAAAGTTGAAAAGCTCGGGACAAGTGGGGGTGTAGTGCCGGGAGGCCCTGGACCATTGGGTAGGTGAGGGGGGCACCGAGCCCACCGGCTCGCCACGGACCTGTTCCGCACTTTTGTTTCCCATGGTTCCCTACTATCCAAGCAGACCTCCTGCGCCCTTATATTCTTGATGTGTGCCATCACCAAATGAACAAAATAACACAGAACTTGCCGGCCACCGAAGCACGAGGCATGAAGTTCTACCTGAAGGCCATCCCCTTACAAGTCATTTCGCGAGATGCGCACTTAACGCGTTCTTGTTCTCGACACTGCCGCCGTTGTGGATTCGTACTGTGGGGCATGCTGACAAAGTCAATCTCGCGCTAAAGTCTAGGAAACCCAGTGTATAAAGCATGCCACGTTCAGGCGGCCCCGCCACAATTGCAACAGAGTGTTTGTTGACGCACACACGCAGCTGCACGCCGCCAATCACGAGTGTTTTGTTGTTTCTTCTTCAGTACCGAGTTCAAGCAGACAGCGACGCCTTCCCTTCCGAGCACGGCCCCGCCATTCCTTCCATGGACTTGAACGCCGGCAGACATATCCGCTGCGCGTCTCCATCCATCCTCCACCACCCACAGAACCACCAGCGACATGGTGGATCGAGCAGCTTACAAGTCGGACGGCGATCGGGCCGCGAGCAACTCACCGGCTTCCCCCACGTCCCTTGTGTCGGCAGATGGAGAAAACGGCACGACAAAGGCGAGGAGCTGGGTTTGCGAGCACTGTCATCGGTCGTTCGGTCGCGAGGAGCACCTGCAAAGACACGTCAGGCGGCACCTGGGCTTGCGGCCCTTCATATGCCCCATCTGCTCTAAACCGTTTGCAAGAAGGTCCCTTCGCTCGTAATGCCCAGAAAAGCACCTCCCTGAGCATGTGTACTAATCTGGAATGTAGGGATACTTTAAGAAGGCATCTCAACACTCACGGCCTGCTGGCTGCAGAAATCATTACCCTCTCCAAGTCGCCACACGGGTCCGCCTGCGCCAATTGTGCAATCTCAAAGCAGAAATGCGACCGCACATTGCCCTGCGGTCGCTGCAGACAGCGGAACCTGCCTTGCACGATGCCTGCGGGCCAGTCCGGTGGGAAGTCCGCACCGCCCACGGAACTGGCGGGAGAGTCTGCGGGTGAGCTGTGGACCAGTCCGCAAGACAGGGCACCTGCAGCACAGTCTCCGGATCAGCACCGCCAGTATTGGGATTCTCACACCCGTGTAGGCGCAGCTGCATTTGGTGCTGTTGAGTTTCCGCCTTCCAGCGCGGCGCACCATACTCACGGTGAGCTCGAAGATCGAGCAGGACGAATTTCCGAGTCCACTACGGACGCGGACGCTGCACCTGGGCTCACATATGGCGTTGCGCCTGATGTCTTCTTTTCTGATTTTAGCTATTCGGAACCAGAGACAGGTAACCATGCTTCCGCCCGGAGCAATCTGATGGATGCCTGGTTTCACCCATTTGCCTCGTGGGATTCGGATGACCGCAGCCTTGAGCCTGATGGCTTGAACGGTATGGCTACTTCTTGGGCTGAAGCTGAACCCTCAGGCCCTCCAACGCTCCACCCAGTAAGCCAACCCCTGGCCCCAGCATACGAAGACATTCCGACCCTTCGGCCAGTCGACACAGCAGACCAAACAGGGACTACTGGGGGCGAACTTACTGGAGCGGGCTCGACACAAATGCAACATGACAAACACCGCCACGTTGGGAACAACGAACAACCTCAGTCAACAGCCGCCTCTCAACCTCATGCGCCATCGGCAATGCAATCTTTTGAGCCTTGCCCCTGTCCGCAGGTATTGCCGAGCGACTTGGATCTTCTCGTAGCCGAAGACTTTGGTCATGTACCCAGGATTACCAGCGAGGTTTTTGAAAAAGTCTCACAGTCCTTTTATTTCCAACATGAGAAATCTTCTCGCTCAGTTGATCATCTGACCTTCCTCAGCATCGAGACACTAAATTCTTTTATTCAGCTGTACTTTGAGTACTTCCATCCCCAGATCCCTATTCTTCATATCGCAACATTCAACCCTGGGCTGGACGACTGGATGCTAGTGATAGCAGTGGCTGCTATCGGCTGCCAACACTCAGCCATTAGCAACCAGGACGGCTTCATAGTGACCTTGAGGGAATGTCTCCACCAAGGCATACTGAAGAAGGTCAGCTTTCCGGCGTGAATATCACCGGGACGATGCTGACCACCTACAAGCTTATGCACGGTCTGCCAATGGAGCCTGACCTGTCTTTTGGCCAAATTGTGTTCCTGCATCAGTTTCTGATGGTATTCAGTGGCACGACACGAACGACAGTCAATTCCCAGTACCAAAGGAGCGTTCTTGCCACAGTGTGCCGCCCATTCCTCTCTAGAGAGGGCACACTATTCAGAGGCCCTCCGGGTCCCGACCCTGACCAACACGAGACGAGTTGGATACATTGGGTTCGTGAGGAGTCATGGATCAGGCTCCTATATTTCACTTGGTGTCAGTCTCGCCTTCAGAACAATCCTACGTCTACGGCAGACTAATCTCCTAGACCCGCAGACCTGGAATGTTCCCAAGTCATTATGTGGGACGTCCCACCCATATTTCTCACCGCAGAATTTCACCGGCGACTGCCCGCAAGCGAGTCGCTTTGGCGTTGCACAACGGCTGCAGAATGGGAGGCGAAAATGGGGGAACAGGGAGGTAAGGGCCGCGGCCTCGTGCTGTCAAACTTTGCTGTCTTGGCCAGCCTGACCGTTCCTTAGGATCCCGTGAGAGCGCGTCTCTTGCCAGCTTATTCGGCAAACACTTTATACAACAGGATGTGCTTGACAGACTCGACGATCCCGCGCGTCTCGTTGTAATGACCTCTCTATTTGCGGAGGAGAAACGCCTGCTAAGGGAGATAGGCTCCTGGCTTTACCCACGCCCAGAAGACCGACCTGGTCGCAACCGTGACAACCCTGCGGCCAAGCCTGTGCCCGACGCTGTTCCATTGGACTCAAATCCAAGCTCACTATTAGCCAAAGCATTTGAGATGTGCAGGGACCGTCCAGGATCAGATGCAGAATCAACAGCAGCTCTGGCCTCGACACACAAGAAGGCTTATCACGTTTTGTCCATTCTGCGCCGAGTCTCCCAGAGATCTCTGAACATGTTCTTCGGCTGGATGACCACCCGTCGCGGCACCGAAATAGCAAAAGCCGAACTTGCCCGCTGGCTAAACGAGGAGCGGCAGAGCGCACGCGAGGCCCTGCTACACGCCGCGCTGCTGTTCCGCATGATCCGCGACCAAACTATGACGACGTACTGCGACCCGGTGTGGCTGCTCATTGCGGCGCTGTACATGCGGGCCTATGTGGAGATTGAAGAAAAGGCTCAACCTCAGCCAGGCGCGGCGCGGCAGAGCCCATTCTGCACATCCAAGCCACTCCGGATCGACTACCCATTGGACGACGCCACCAAGAGGCTCTGGGTCGAATCGTCGGACACAACTGCACCCCTGCACGTCACTGGCATCGGGAACCTGAATTCCGCTGATAGCGGTCGTCGAATCTTCAAAGAAACGATTCGAGTTTTGAACCGCAACACTGGATGGAGCCGCTACGCTCGTGCAGCCGCGCACACACTTGGCCTCGTGTTGCAATATTCCACCCCTAGGCTCGACGAGTCACCCTGAACAATTTTGTATCAGACAATCAGGGATCCTGGTTGGCTATTACGGCAATAGGCCAAAACCAGACACGTAGTAGATGGATGGTGGGGTACCCCTCATGGGGACAATGAAACGCACAACAACACCATCAATACGAACACATATTTCTCGTGACATCAGATCACCCTTTTGCAAATACTGCTGCAACCCACCCTACGCCACATACGTGTCTACCACATTCCGCAACCACCTACGTAAGATACCTTCAGTTGATGTCGCTGGCTCGAAGCCAAATTCAACCAAAAAGCGCGCACAAGCCTCAAAAAAGACGCATTCAACAAAGCTGGCGAGATTGGTATTGCTAAGCTTCAAGAAAGAGAGGAGCAGGTGCTTCGGAACGCACTTAATCCAAAGGCAGCAATGGAAGCCTTAGTTCAGCTGGTTACTGTCCGCAATCTCCCATACAAGTGCAACACATGGCCAGAGTTGCACGCTCTGCTTACGGCAGCAAACTACACGGCAGAAGAGCTTATCAATACCTCTCACGGCCATGTCCAAAAAACTCTGTTCAAACTCATATGCGATCCACAAAGATATTCTTCGAAAAAAGCTGCAATCATCACTTGTCAAGCTTCACCTTTCTGCTGAGGTATGGAGCGCAACAAACCATGAAGCTTTCCTTGGAATATGTGTGCAATTTATGCAGGAAGGCACGAAAACCCCCTGTCAAGCACTGCTGGCCTTACCTGAACTTCCGGGTATAGACGGCCCTGGAAGCCACAGCGGAGCGGAGCATGGAAGCTCCTTCAGCCGGTCATAGAGGAGTACGGCATCTTACGCCAGCTGGGCTATATTACAGGAGATAACCACGGTTTCAATGACGCGCTCTGTCGTCAATTGAGCCACTTCCTTGAGGGACAAGGCATCGCCTGGAATGCAAAACACCGACGGATCCTTTGCCATGGTCACGTTGTCAACCTTTGCGTCCAAGCCTCTCTTTTTCATGGACAACAAAGAGGCTGTGCTTGAGGCCTGCAGGCAGATTGAAGAGATGGACCAAGCTTCATTCAATATGGACATGATGGAGGGTTGGAAGAAGCGAAAGGAGCGTCGCTGGAGTCAACTCGGTCCGCTCGGCAAGCTGCATAATACTGCTATCCATATTAGAGCGAACGATTACAGGTACAATCTCCTTCGGAGGCGTGCCGGCAAAGTCCTTGGGCTCGACAACGATACACGCTGGAACTCATGGTTTCTCCTTTTGGATACCGCTCTTGATAAGGAGGAGCATATCAAGTGGTATCAGGACAAGTACTACGACCCTCTTGTGGACGACTACTTAGCACCACAGCACTGGCAAAACCTCCGCGAGACACGGAACTTCCTACAACCGTTTTGGAAGATAACTCTCCTTGCTGAGGGCTAACGTTGCTCACCCACTTTCGGACACCCCCCCATTCGGACACCCCAAAAATGCCTCACCGCCACTCCAACCTACCCTCTTCAACCTACAATATCTTTACCGATTTTACTGCAATTGCTTCCAGATTTTGGGTACAGCTACCTTAATCGAAAATGCCGAGCTATACAGAAGATGAAATAAATCAAGCTCTTGAAGCTATTACTAATGGCCAACCTATTAAGAAAGCCTTTACCCAATGGGGTATCCCAAGGACTACTCTCTACGACCGTCTACAAGGTTCCCAACCAAGGAATATTGCCTTCGCCGGCCAACAGAAGTCATCTACAGCCCAAGAGAACCATCTAGTAGAATGGGTACGAATTCAGGCTGCCCTAGGGCTTCCACCAACCCACCAACAAGTCAAGGACTTCGCAGAAAGGGATCCTTCGCCTACAAGGGGGCTCCCAGACCATTGGAAAGAACTGGTTTCAAGTTTTCCTTCGCAGAAACCCTTCAATTAAGGTCCAAAGAGCTAGACCTCTTGATTCCCAGCGTATTAACTGGGTGTCAACTGACGTAATCAGGAACTGGTTTCGATATCTAGCCATTCCAGAGATTAAGGCTATCCAACCAACAAACCGGTATAATATGGACGAGACTGGTATCCTAGAAGGCCGAGGATCTAATGGCCTGGTACTGGGATCGACAGAAGCCCAGAATCTACGGAAAAAACAGCCTGGTTCTAGAGCTTGGACGTCTATCCTTGAGTGTATCAGCGCGACAGGCACTACAGTACCACCCTTGGTTATTTTCAAAGGAAAATCAGTTCAACAGCAGTGGTTTCCACTGGACCTACAGCCTTATAGTAGCTGGAAGTTCACTGCAACAGAAAACGGATGGTCCGACAACGATACGGCTATCTTCTGGCTTAAGGAGATCTTCATACCATCCACCCAACCAACCGACCCCTCAACAGCTAGGCTACTTATCCTAGACGGCCACGACAGCCATGAGACTACAGAATTCATGTATCTCTGCTATACCAACAATATACACCTGGTTTTCCTGCCTCCCCACACGCCACACGTCCTACAGCCACTCGACCAGTCGGTTTTCGGTCCCCTTAAGGCAGCCTATAGGAAAGAGCTAGGCTACCTTAAGCAGTGGAATGATTCTACAGTAGTAGGGAAAAGGAATTTCCTTGCCTGCTATAGGAAGGCTCGCCAGTCAGCTTTTACGGCCCAGAATATACGCAGTGGGTGGAAATCAACAGGTCTCTGGCCAGTATCGATGACCTGGCCCCTCCTCAGCCCTCTACTACTCGAGAATTCCACCAACGCCACTAGAAGGGCAAATTCTACCCTAGACAGGGCTATTGGAGCTAGGGCTATCCAGCAACATGGAGTAGCGACATCTGCAGTTACATGGTCGACCCCTAGGAAGACGGTTGATCTACAGGTCCAACTAGCCGAGTTCAACCAGCTAGATCAGCCTATCAACACGCAACGGCTACTGTTCCGTAAGGTTCAGAAAGGCTTCGACGAAAAGACTTACCTCTTAGCGACCCAGCAATGCAGGATTCAGGTTCTAGAACAGCAGTTAGAACAAGCACGGCCTAGGAAACGGAAGAAGGTCCAAATCAGCCCAAACTCGAAGTTTGCCGATATCGAGGCTATCCACAAGGCCCAGGTCGAGGCAGGCGATAAAGAAGATAGTAATGGTGAAATCAGCGACATCGAATCACTTAGTGAACCAGAGGACTGTATTATCGTTGCATCGCAACAGGTGGAAAATTTGGGTTGAATTGAGGGTATGGTTTTGGGTCGGCAGGTTTTAGGTGGCCGGAATGGGGGGGTGGCCGAAAACTGGGTGAGCAACGTTATGGAGCCACGCAGCGCTGGACAACTCTAGGGGATCCTTCACTCCCGAATGAACATCTCTCCGATTGGCAGAATAAGTACTCCTATTGAGCATGGCCTGCCAAATGATTGACCAGCCTGTCAAGCTGTTCCTAGCTCGGGCATGTGTACATGAACCCTGCCTCGGGGATCTTTGGCCACGTTTGTGGTAGGTGGGATTACACGACCTCGTACGACCTGATGATGCCTCATGATACCCCTCCTGCAGCACACCACCGAACTGCGCTTGTAGTTGTTCGTCATAGCGTAGTCATGCTGGCATCATGTACAGTAGAGAAGTGAAACCATCAGAATATGGGCCTGCTGTCCGTGGCACCATGCTAGTTTCCTCAATCCGCCACACATGCGATAGTCCAGAGTAGACTAGACCTACAATGGCAGACAGACTCCATGGGCATGCAGCCAATGAGTGACCGCAAGAATTTTGTTTAGGTACTGGAGCACGGCCACCCTGCGATCTCCGGTCATGGATGTCCTGCAAACAGGAGTTGTCTGACAGGTTCAGGTCAGGCCAGGTCGGTGCGGGGACATGGACATAGTGAACAAGTTGCCCTGAGGTCCAACGCCGACCGGTTAAGTTCACCAGCCTCTATCTAGCATCCTGTCAGGCCGGCTCCCGATTGGTCACAAACCCAGAGACAGGTGCACCCTAGGCTTTGGGGCAGCGAGAGGACACATGAATGGGCGAGCAACCACGAAATACAAAGGGATGTACAGTACATCCCTTTGTATTTCGTGGTTGCTCGCCCATTCATGTGTCCTCTCGCCAGGGAAGGGAATCAATCAATCCACGGACGCCCCTCGTGGATTGATTCCCTTCCCTGGAGACCGTTGTTGCCGACGACCCTGCCGCTGAACGCCATGAATTTGACCCTTTTGGGTTTGGCACTGGAAGCCTTAACTTCAACGTCCTCTCGATATCGTGTGTCGTCGAGCGAAAATTCAACACGCACAGAGCCGGCTGGGGGGGTGAGAAGGAGTGATAGGTCGTGGTGAGGAAGTGGTAGACTGGGTCGGGGATGTAGAGAGCGAGAGAGGTATGCTACAGCCAGGCTGAGCCTGGACCCATGAGAACCCCGCGGCAAAAGCCACTACACCGACTATGATGGACCGCATTCTGATTGGATTTGGGTAATGCTACTTTGAACGCTGAAAGACGTGGTGGTCATGACAGAAGTCCTACTTAAATATTGATCGGATAGGAGGAGGACAAATACTGGGCCGTGAATACGGCTCAGTGGAGGGAACAAAGCTGGTCCTGGTTAAGGCCAAGTTTGCGTCTCATCACCACACACATATACAAGAAACTGCTCCGTCATTTTGTCGAATGGATGCAGTTCTCCTACCTGTAACGATGTGTTGTATAACCATACCATATCCTTACCGGAATGGCCCCTGTCCTCTCGACTTCCTGTGGCCAGCTCGGCGAAGCATCGCATCGGCCACTGCGCCTGTCGGCTGTGGTTATAACTCCTACCGTAGCCGGAGCTTACTTATAACGTCAATTGTTCCTGGCCGTTCAGGCTTTGAAACAAGACCCAAATCTTAGCGCCCGAGCCGCTGCACGTATCTACAGCATCCCTCGTTCTACGCTGGAACGTGCATGAAGGGGATTGCTTCGCGACGCGACAGGACACCCAATTCGCGGAATTTGACTGATCTGGAGGAGCCAACAATTATTCAGTATGTCCTCGACCTGGGTGCGCGATCATTTCCTCCCCGGCTTCGTGGGGTGGAAGATATGGCCAATCGACTGCTCGCCGAGCGACGCGCCAAACGTCAGGAAGCGCTGGGCTTCCAACTTCGCCAGGCGATAACCAGAGCTGAAGACACGATTCTTTCGCAAATATGACTACAAGAGAGCCCAATGCGAAGAGGCATTCTAACACGGAATTGGCCCAGCCTGGCAATCGGGAAAGGGTTACGGTCATCCAAGGCGTCAATTCTTGTCAGAGGCAAAGGTGCACATGGCATGAGCAAGGGTGCCCCGGGGCCCAAGGGGCCCAAGATGAGACCACTAGGCGTATATAAGGGCCAGAGATGGCCTCCCACGAGTGGGAGGCCAGCGATCAATTTCAGTCACCCATCCCACCCATCATAATATCTCCTGCGCTGGCACTCTCGGCCACACACCTTTGACAATTCTCAAGGCTGAGCGGTCGCCCCATTCATCATCGTTTCGGCAAATATCATCTCTCGACCTGGTACAATGACAGCCCTCTACTACAAGACTGGGTGATCGCCATGACTGATAACGGCTGGACCACAAATGAGAGAGGCTTGGAATGGATTCAGCATTTCGACAAGCACACAAAACCTCGCACAACTAGCGCGTATCGCCTTCTTATCCTAGACGGCCATCAAAGTCACCACTCAACGGACTTCGAACTATACTGCAAGGATAACATCATCACGCTCTATATACCTCCTCACGCGTCTCACATACTCCAGCCTCTAGATATTGGCTATTTTAGCCCGCTCAAGCAAGCGTACGGCCAGCAAATCGAGAAGACGACGAGGGCGGGTACAAGCCACATCACCAAGGAGGATTTCTTCCCAGCGTTTTTGGCGGCATTCCAAGAGGCCAAGACGGAAAAGAACGTCCAGGGAGGTTTCGAGGCGCGGGACTTGTTCCACTTGACCCTAAATCTGTGGTTTCGAGGCTTAATGTGGTGCCACGGACGCCAACGCCTGTTGAGGGGGTTCCAAAAACACCCGCACCTTAGGTCTCTAAGACGCCAAATAACCCGACCGAAGCGAGCTCTCAGTCGGAATTCATCAAGGGCCGAATCTCCCGTCATCAAAACAGCTCGCCGACATCTATTTATAAGGCTGTCGACCGGCTTTCGAAGGGGGTGCGGGGAATCATACATCAGATCGCCCTCCTCAAGTCCGAGAATCGTATCGTTCGAGAGGAGAGGAAGGTACTAAGCCGGCGCCGCCGCAGGGCCAATAAGACACGTCTCCGGCAAGGGGGAAGCATGACTCTAGGCGAGGGACAGGACATCCAGGCTCAGAACGAGGTGGACGTGCAGGTGAAGCAGGAGACGCAACAGAGTAGTGGTCGCAAGCCGAGGACGGGAACGAGGGAACGAGGTTGTGGCGTCTGCAGCAAGACAGGACACAATGCAAGAAACTTGCCAGATGGTAGTGGAGATATCTAAAGAAGACGGCTGCAATTGAGTTCAATTGATTTGAGATGTTATGGTTGACTTCCCGAGGAAGATGGTCGCATGGTCGCGGTTGGGTGGCTCACTCGCTTATGAAAGACGTTATGCTTAAGATAGGGCCGTGGGTCTTGGTTCCTTCGATTCGTGGCGTGGTCGGCTGATCCTTGCGTCGGTGCTTGATTCCTGGCAGCGTTCCAGGTGAAGGGCACCGAGGAAGACGGGAACACCGACCCTTGCAGCGGTTCATGGTCGTGTATATCGAAGCTTCATAGGCTAGATCTTCGACAAATTCAGAAACGTGCATTTCGCAATGACGGTGTACCCGTGGGCTTCCAAAGTGACTTGGAACTCAACCCGACGCGCGCCCCATTTCCAGAGAGGTATCACGTCTGCATCCAGCGATCGAAGGAGCTGGCACCGGCGCGAAAGCAGCCAGAGGCAGGATCCAACGGATGGCGCAAACGCCTTGCGTAGTGTGCTTGGTGCAGCAGGACATTGGGGCATGCCTCGTCGAGCAAGCCTCCGGCCCCAAGCCCCAGCAGACACCGTTGGGCACAGTACTGCCGCAGCTGGGTGGAGCCCGGCGCATCATCCTGGCCACGGGGCCGCGACGTCAGGGCGAGCAGTGAAGCAATGACCTGGCTGACGGTAGTGCAGTGGGTGGAGTTGTTGAGGTGGGCTTCGACTCGACTCGTGGCTCAGCGAGGTGGAACAAGAGATAGCCGGGGTTGGCGTAGTCGATCCTGAAGAAGATGTAAGCCTCGTCGGTGGTAAGGTAGCTGTATTCGAGCACCTCGTGATCATGGGGTAGGTCTGGGCGTCGGCGGCGGCGACGATATTGTCGGTGTAGTACTAGAAAAGGGTGGCAGGGTCGGTCGGAACGGTCGCCCAGTTCGCTATCTCATCTTATATCCATCTCCCGCAAGCCCAGACGAAGATGCGGCAGGCTCAGCTTGTGCGGTAGCTTGTGCTCGATGGCGAAGGCGAGAGTGCGTGGCTAGGGTCGGCGTCGTCGGGGTCGTTGTGCCTGTGCACGCACATCCTGGTTGGCGCGGAGCTGGTTCGGGTCGTGGGCTGCACGCCGTTGCAAGGGCGCCTCGGCACCATCGCTCACGGCGTTGGCCAGATCGAACCGGCGCGCAGTCGCATCATTGCCGCGGAGAACATCGACGACCTTGGACACGGGTTTCTCGACGATGTGCTGGAGGTGGTAAAGATCGCGCCCGTTGGCGACCGCGATTGTCAATGTTCTCGGCCAGTGCTCGGTCTCGGCACCGTTGCAGTTCCCGTTCCAGATCTCCGGTCGCTTCGTCTTCGCGTATCTCCTGCTCCCGTAGTCTCCGTCTCAATTCTGCGATCACGACGTTTGTCGTGCATGGATGGAGTGAGGTGGTCAAAGCTGTTGTTGATGAGAGGCAAGGACCGCGGGGAGCGTTGCAAGAGTTGCTTCTCGGCAAAGAGGCAAACTCATCCTCACATAGACCCAGCCCTTCATCGCCTTGTACTCGTTCATTATTGACTAGACCCAGCCGTCGCCACCGCTTAGCCCCTCCAACTGATCGTATCTTTCTGTCGGGCGGCCGGTCTCGAAGTGGGCGAATACGCTAGGCACATTGGCGTTGGCGTTGGTCTCATTGACCGTAATTCGGCGTGGAAGTAGAACAAGGTCGGAGAGTTTCGCGTAGCAAGGCGTGATCCCCCTGGAATACGTAAAGGTGCTGTCTGGAGTTCAAACGGACTTGCCCGCATCGACAAGGCTGGGCCGTGCGGCAGGCTTGATCTGCCGGCATAGGAGGCTGCACAACACGGCGGACGAGCCTCGCGTATCGGCGGCGCGGCCATCGTTTTTGGAAGGCGGTGGACTGAACCCAATGCCACTAAAGGTGCCCCGCCATAATCCTTTTCTGCCTGAAGCGTCGCTTGTTCATCCTAATCATTCTGCTTTCGGACCAGACAAACAACGCGAACCGATCGACGCCGGACCTCCGCGCTCGTGGACCATCGATTACACGAACCAATGAATTGATATCACCCTTCCTGCCGAGCCTCGATACCCGCGCCCTCAAGAAGCCATGACATCCAGCGAGACTGCGGGCTAAGGTTCGTGACCCATGTCTGGCTACCATAATCACCGACCTAGCAACTATCTGTCTACCTACGATGCCGCCTTCGAGACATCCGCAGATCGATTGACACCTCTTGCCTCCACCTCCGCTGAAGACTCTGGCGACTTCCTTGCCATGGCGCCGCCTTCAATGAACGCGACCAGAGACTCTCCCAACCATCCTCAACACGCCCAGGCGCAACCACAAGCAATGGCAAAAGCATGGACTCAAGCGATGAACCCGACCCAGCAACAAGGACACCAACCACCCGGCCAGACATGGTTCGCTCCTCTCTTGTCAGCTCCGTTGCATGCCTCGGAGCTCGAGTCGGTGGCACGTAGCATCTATTGACTACTTGCTGACTGGTTTCTCTACAGGTCCAGAATGTCCTTCAGCAATTTCGACTGGTCGATGTACGACTATCACCCGCAAGATGACGGCGGCTTCTGGCGGCTCCGACCAGACCTGGCTCTATCTAAACAAATACCCGCCACAATTCCTCTCTCGGTAACCAACCGCTCCCCAATCTCGCAACCGAAAGACGTCGAATGGACATGCCTCAGCCCAGCGTGTCCAGTCAAGCCGTTCAAGAGCAAAGCCGACCTCGACAGGCACTACAAACAACCCCACGCCGACGGCGTCTCACTGTCCGCAACATTAGTTTACGCACCTTCCTTGGAGATGCCGGCAATCCAAATGCCAACCCCCGTGCAACCCAACACCGTGCTCCCACCATCCACAGGCGGTAGCGGCGTTGGTGAGCCAACCACGGCGTCTCCCCAGCTGGCGCAACAGGACGGCGCCGCTGCTACACCAGACAAGGACCACGCAGGGGCAGGTGCAAGCCGCCAAGAGGAGAAGGAAACGTACTACTGCGACTACCCGACGTGCTGGCAAGCCAAAAACGGCTTCCACCAACAGTACCGCCTCCGGCAGCACCTGGAGGACACGCACAAGGAGGACGTGGTCAAGAAAGGCGCCAAGATGGAGGACTCATGGTTCGACGGGCGCAGAATGTCAGACAAGTGGTGGCGGTGCTCTCGGTGCCTGATGCGCGTCAAGATTGAGGAGCACGGCTGGGTGTGTCCGGTGGACCACGTCCAGTGCGAGAAGAGGCGGCACGATTATCGTGAGAAGCTAGTCAAGGCCTCTTGAGAGAAGTGGTGACGGAGCTGGGGTGACGCGAGCTACCTCCACGTCAAGTGGGTGGGATGGGCCAAACCAACGTGGGAACCGGTGAAAAACTTCAGGGACACGGCAGCGCTCGCACGCTACGAAGCGGCACACGGTCCCGTAGGCTAGGAAGGAAACGACCAGACCCCTAAGGAGGGGGGGATTGTAACGGGCTGGGCCCGATCGGGCCTCGGCTGGGCACTCGGCCGAGTGTTGCTCAGCAAACTATCGCGGTCATCGCGAAGACCGCAGAGAGGCCAAAGCTGGAAGACTCCTTTTCTTCAAATTGGAATTCTTCCAGGCCATTTTGTTCTCTTCTCTTTCACCTCAGGATTAGTTTACTTGTAGTAGTCACCACAGCCTGTTGCAATTATACACGCTTGGACCGTTACACCAATACGTCATTTCCATACCTAGTTACATGTAGGAAGCGTCGTAGTAGCCCTTGCTGGCGTAGCTGCTGGTCAAGATGGTCGAGATAGACACAGGAGACGAGAGGCTCTGGGAAAAGACTCGGTTGCCCAAGGCCCCGGCACCCCTGTTTTGATTTTCGCCAAAGGAAACGTGGCCGGTTCTCGTATCATCTTTGTTCCAGACTGACCATCCCGCTGCGTTGATGACGCCTGACATTGTAGTATTTGGGAACGCAACGCAGGCGTAACGTTACTCACCCACTTTTCGCCCACCCCAAAATCCCACCCACCAAGAAAGCAGGTGCCATCGGGAAGAGAGGCACATACCCTCTAGTCAACCACGGTCTCGTCGACTCCATCCACAGGATCAAAGTGGTCATGAACAGCGACATCAGGGCCAGCCTCCGCGTATGGAAAACCCCGCAAACCGAAGCCATGCTCAGAGAGTCCTCGACCCCGCCCACGGAGCTCTTGCTAGACATAACACGCTCCAGACACGCACTTCGGCTTGGTACACTTGATGCGGAACACCCTCTGGTGCATCGTATTAAGGACCATCGAGCACAACGCATCCGGGGAAGAACTCTACGTCCTACGATACTGACGGGCGCCGCTGCCAGCGTCCCCACGTTCCCCCGCCCAATCTTAAGCCCCAGGGTGTACTACGCTGCGCCAACCCAAACAACGAAGGAGGAAGCAGCTTCCTCCTTCAACGCTTGGGTTAAGACACAACCCCCGGGACACCTGTTGGTGTTCACGGACGGCTCCGAAGTCCCTGGCCTCAAGACCGGCTATGGCTATGTGGTCTACAGAGGCAACAACGAGACCCCCGCCCACGCCGGCTGCAGACCTCTCCGAAAGCCGAGGTCGAGGCCGAAGGCGCAAGAGCAGGACTCCGAGCAGCCCTTTCACACTACACAAACGAACACACCACAGCCATCACAGTGTGTCTCGACAACACCTCAGTCATCTAGTGCCTGAACGGGACGCCCCCCGTCTCCTCACAAGAAGCCATGCTCGACTTCAGACAAATCACACGGAGCACTGCAGTACCGGTAGACTGCAGCTGGGCCCCTGGCCACGTAGGGATCCCGGGCGATGAACTAGCAGACACTATGGCCAAGAAAGGGGCCGCTATTCCCCCCCTATAAGACCGTCTCCTAACCTTTAGCCACGTGAAACGGCACATCCGGAAAGGCCACCGCCACGCCTTCCAGGCCTGGTGGCTCAAAGCCAGCCCAAGAGCTATAACGACCTTGAACTCGAGGCCCAGCTTTCCCCCACGGAGGAGCTCGCCTCCCTAACAAGAAAGGAACTCCACTGGATCCTGGCTGCCCGCACTGGACATGGCGACTTTGCGGCATACCACGAGAAATTCAACCACGAAGATGCCTAACTGCTCTGCACATGTGGAAAAAGAAGGTCCCCTGCCCATCCCCTCGACTGCCGAAAGGCAAACGGGAGACGGCATTTACCCTAATCATGGTTCGGACGCCATGAATACATCAACTCTTAGCTAGGCCTAGACTGGCCAAGCTTCGTGAAGCGGATCAAGGAGACGTCCTTTTTCGATAGCATCTGCAAAAGGTACTAAGAGAAATGACTGCAAGATTCCCCCAACACATACCAAACCTATAACCCCCCTAACCCCTCCAACATCACGGCACGATCGGCTCTACTGGCTACTCAGTCCTGCTGAGTAAACAGGGAATATCAGGACTGCTGAGGATGGCAATCCCCCTCCGCCCCGTGGCCCTAAAGCCTAACAAGGCCAGACCCCACAAAACACGAACAACCTGCCCCTGGACCTGGAGATGCCTGGTATGACATAATTCGCATTCGCGATGTTAGAATTATGTAGACTTAGACAGTTTCGAGACGACAGCCGGTGCGGGCGCCTTTTGCCTCTTAAAGGATATCCTGGCGTTAAATACAATCATCATTATCATCATCACCCAGCACCTAGGAAGCAAGCGGTACACACATCCAACGACTTACGTATCACCCACGCCGATATACAACCGTTCTCATAGTATTTCGAACAAGACCGATGATAATAAGTTGGAATAGATTTATGTTCCTGGAAGGTATATTGGGAGATGGTCCAGTCCATTGTCAAGGCGTCAGAAAACGTTTTTCGCGACTTCCCTGGAGTCGACATCTTCCCCATGACACGGCTCTAGTCACACACAGAGCTCGCCTTCCCACAACAATCGCAAAAGGTTCCGTTACGTACTTAACTGATCAATGGAGCCGGGTTGTCTCCAACCACAGCTTTGCAATATACCAGGAGATCTAATTGAAACTACTGACAGTTCACAGGGCATGATCCGTCACTTTTTACCAGTCACGTACAGCAGTAGCCCCGTATCTAGTACGATGTCAGGAGGCGAAGAAGCCTCGTAGGCTATGTAGAAAAATTCAGCAACACCATGGAGAGGTATTGAGATATCAAGAAGAAACTGTTCCAGGGTAAATATACTGCCAAAGAAAGCCGGACGAACTAGGTTGAAACCCGAGAAAACAGATGCGACCAACAAATCAAAGGTGCATACGCCTCACTACTCCTGCTTCCTTTTGCTGCCGAGATTGGCCCAAAGATTTACCAGAGGCACCAGTATACTACCCAGCAACTTAACCAATGTACCCAAGAGTCCATCAAAGTCGAGGTTCTGTTCCTCACATCAGTCTGCAAGTCTCATGCGTACCACGCCAATTATGAGGAAGATTACCTACCAGAACGGAAGATCCACCGCTCTTTTGAACCCATTTGAACGTCCGATCCATCATGTTTCCCTCGAACACCTCCAGCGCTTGTCTGACTTGTTCAGTCGAGGGAGGACTGCCCGCCTTGGAGATCCCGTCGAATTTGAGGATCTCCGGCAGCGCGTCTGCACAGTCCTGTAAGGCTTGATTGCCCCCCATGCCACTATCCACGTTTAGAAAGGTCACCGGGAAATCCTTTTTCATGGAGAGCTGTAAGCAGTATTTACCGATTTGGTTGCATGGCGTGAATGGCGTCCCCCATAAGCCAGACTCTCGGATGGCCCTCCGATGGATCCGCACCCGCCTTTTGCCGTAGGTCGTCACGCCATTTTCGCGGCAATTTGTTAGACGCGCGAAGAGGGGCGGCGATGATGTTGTCGGTCTGACCGTCTTCCGCCCCGCAAGATATCATGCTTCGGCTGTGCAGATTGGTAAGCCCCGGAATATACTATCACGTGGTGGAATTGAAATGAACGTACTACTCTGGTGCCCAGCTCTTGGTTTGTTCCAGACAAAACTGGAGGCGATCCTTGTTATCGAGCATATTCTCGTGCGGGCACTCTGATCGTGGCACTACCAAGCCCCAGTAGAAGGAGGCTTCGTCCAGATCACGCTCCGCATCGGTGTCTTTTGAACCTGCGCTCTGTCGATGAGAATCCGGCAGGTATACTTAAAGCGCAGGTTAGTCTTCCTTCTAGTCATTCTCGAGTGGAAAGTTGGGGAGCTCACATGCGCAGAAGAAAGTTCTGCCTCCAGCGAAAGTAATGATGGGTCCGTCGAGGAGTTTTGCAGGAAGGCTTCTGATTCTCCGCGTGGACAAGCTGCCCTTGTTGAGGAACATCATGTGACTCTTTATCTCGACAAGGTTCCTGGCGCCGACTTGCGCATTGACCTGATTATTGCAGAGGATTAGCACAACACAACGCAAGTGTCAAAAGCCAAGCAGTTGAGGATGTAGGTTGTTGGAAGCGCGCACCTTTGAACTACTGCCATCCGCCCCAATGAGCAAATCACAAGTGTCTGTAGACCCGTCCGCGAAGTGGAGCGTAACCTGTTCATCGGCATGGCCATTATGTGAGATGTCGTACCTGGTCAGGCTCTTGCCGTAATTGACGCGGCCTGCATCAACAATAGGCTCGATCAGGATGTTTCGCAAGACGACGCGGTTTATGGCGGCGGATTTTGAGTAGCTCGAGGCTTTGGTCAAGTCCAGGATGGTCTCAAACCGAGTTGAGCAAATAGTGGGTGCTGTGGCTGCAGATGAAGACGACTTGCCGAGCTTGCTTTGGATGGCAGCTTTCCTCTCCTCTCCTAGGCATGCATCGAAGCCCTTGTTGGCAGCCTCCCCGAGTCGGATCTGGTACCCTTCACGAACACTGTCAGCAGCGTCGCGCTCATAGATGGTAACGTCGACGCCGTGGTTGATGAGGCCGTTTGCAAGCAAGGCGCCACAAAGACCTCCGCCAACTATGACCACTTTGAAGGGTGCCATTTAGTGTGAAGAGGATAGGAACGAGGTGAGAATGTCATGCAGGCCAGACCTACGTACTCGATGGAACTTCTGAGCTCTGCAAAGCGTTGTGCGCGGGTGTAAACGTCATTTTATACATTCTATACAGGACCGACCAGGTCCTTGAGCGAAGTAACCCATGGCAACGGTAGACCCAAATCAGTAGAAACCCCTGCCGAGGAGCCGCCCCGACGTGAAGTGAATTCTAGATGCCTAGAAGACAGATGCCTAGTCGCTTTGGTGAATCCGACACTCCCGGAG
The DNA here is from genome assembly GCA_002851775.1 of Verticillium isaacii. Taxonomy (NCBI): domain Eukaryota; kingdom Fungi; phylum Ascomycota; class Sordariomycetes; order Glomerellales; family Plectosphaerellaceae; genus Verticillium; species Verticillium isaacii. The sequence continues at coordinate 7,472,106 of NMXN01000005.1, read as the reverse complement.
TCCTGAGTTGCGGGGCCGCGCATCGGCTCCGCAAGTTATGGGGCCTTGCATTTGTGGGGATGCGGGGTGGCTGGTCCCCCGAGGCCTCAGCTGTGCCCTCCACAAGCAGGCTGGATGATAAACCAGGTGAAACCGATGAGTTGCCTATAAAGATGAAAGAACCAAGTGAATTGTGAACCTCGAGTTTCTAGAATAATCATTCGAAACCCATTGCTCGAAAATTGTGTGTACTTCTTAAACACTGAAACCCTCCGAGTCCAGACATGTCCGTTCTGATGGGAAGTGCTCCCGCGCTGCGGTCATCCTGGGGTTATATTTTGGAATACAACCAGATATCCATACTTCTAAGCTCTATCGTTATCTGCTTCTTCCTTCTTTATTTCCGCGGCCTGTATCGCATCTACTTCCACCCCCTAAGCGATTTTCCTGGACCAAGGGAAGCAGCCAAGTCAGACTTCTGGCTGTTCCAGCAGACTCGGAGTGCTTACCCAGAGGACAACTTTGAGCAGCTTCACAAACAGTACAGTCAGTTAGGCCTTCACCTCCAACGATGATTTTGCCTATCCTCACAAGTGATGGTTGCTGACGGTTTGGTATTCCCAGAAACCAAAGCCCTTAGAATCGCACCGAATGAATTACACATCACGGACACAAGCCTATACAAAACAATATACAGGCAGTCGAAGCCCTTCCCGAAACATGAGGCCTTCTACTTGGGATTCATGGCCAAAGAACCCTCGGTATTCACCGAGGTGGACGCAGACAAGCACAAGGAACGAAGGCGTCTTCTGAACCCTTTCTTTTCCCGCGCAGGCGTTGTGCAGCTGGAACCTCTCATTATGGACAAGATGCAAGATCTCGAGCGAAAGATCGATCGGATATGTCAAACGAAGGCAATCAATATGAATAATGCACTCAGGTATGTTCAGTAACCTGCAATACAGACCGAATCATCCTTTGTTGACAGTACGCCCAGACTCTTGACTACGACTGTCATCATGGAGTTCTTGTTCTGCAGCGCGGGGGGCATGATGGAGGAAGATCCCGAGGGGTTCGATTCCAAGTTCCTAAACGCGTTTTCTTCCGCCACCCACGCCGTGAGCACCTTTCAGCATTTTCCATTGGCGCGTCACCTCGCCAACGCGATGCCTGCATCGTGGACTAGAGCGTTGTCAACCGAATCCGGAGGAATTATCGAGTTGGCCGAGGCATGTCTACTGCCCATATCCCTTCTCTTTATCAATGCAACCGTCGTCCTCGACTTGAACAATGGCTAACAGATGGGCGGGGGTGCTCGAGGGTTTCCAGTTCGCAGCGGAATCAGTCAGCAAATGGACGCATTTAAGGGAAGAGGAGCGGAAAGAGAACCAAACTCCAATCGTTCTCGATCATCTTGTACATCTATCTCACCGGGCAAAGGTGTCAGAGGCCTTGGACCTTATCGTGGCGGGCTCGGATACGACCGCTTGCTCGCTGACGGTCGCGATGCTCGAGATTCTCAGCCACCCCTCGATCGAAGCCAGGCTCATCGAGGAACTTGACGCTGCAATGCCGGACAAGAAAAATATGATCTCGCTACGGGAGCTGGAACAGCTGAAATATCTGGTCAGTCCTGCCCTATATTGGCGCTGCCTGTTTGGGCGTACTCTGATGTGAGCCGCATGCTGACACTTCAAACAGTCCGCTTGCGTCAAGGAATCGCTCCGCTTCGCCTCCCCCGTGCCATCTCGTCTACCGCGAATCGTCCCCAAAGACGAGCCAGAGCCATTCGTTGTCGACGGTAAAATCGTTCCACCAGGGGTAAGTTTCGTCTGCCCAGGTCCCGAGACGGCATCGTCGAGTGGCCTGGGGTGAATCTTGACCCTTTCATTCTGACCTCTGCAGACGATTGTTTCCATATCGACCCACACGATGCACAACAGCTTTGACATATGGGGCCCGGACGCTCGCTCATTCAATCCAGATCGATGGCTGGTGCCGGAGGCCAAGAGCCTGGAGCAGTACCAGTGTGTGTTTTCCAAAGGCCTGAGGATGTGCATCGGCCAAAAGTAAGTACCTGTCGAGAGAACATCGCTGTCGGAAGTAATGTCGTTGCTGATGCGCGAACAGCCTGGTCCCTGTTGAGATGACCATGATCCTGGCGTTCTTGTTCCGCAGGTACAAGTTCAGTTTCCCTGAGGATTTCACCCCCCCTAAGCGGGTTGATGTGTTCACGGTGGAGATGGAGGGCGGTCTTGAGTTGAACGTTGTTCCTCGCTGACGAGGCATGCTTTTTTGAGTCTGTTGTCAGTAGGTTGAAGGAAGGGGTCTTTCCGTGACTTTCTTCTGAACGGAGTCGTAGGTCACTGCAACAAATGACCATTCAAGATTGGAAATTGACTCATTTGGACGAAAATGATCAAGTACATGCTGCCGAAGTGCTTCTTGCCTAGCTGGCGGTGCCTCATCCACTCGAGTCTGTTGGGAAGCAGCCCGCCAAACGGCCGAGTTCACCAGCTAAAAGTCTACCAATACACCATCCCTGCAACGAGACCAGTACGCCAATCGCTTGTTGAATGACCAGGGGATACACATTCGAACCGTGTATGTTCCCCAAGCCGCTGACGAAACCTCGATAATGACACCCGTTCCGTATCCAATCTTTCACAATGGTCCAATCGTGCAACGACCTGTCAAGACGCCGGGTATCAATACTGTCATGCTGATAGCTTCCATGAGAAGCGGACGGCAGGCATCTGCCAAAAGGGCCCTGGAGGTGTGAGGGTGTTAGGGTACTGTACAGCCACAGCGAGACACTCGCGACGAGCATGGTTCTGGGTTCCTGGTACCCATGGGATGACCCCTTGGAGCGAAAGTGGCTGAACAGTCTGCCGGCGTGAAGTGCTACGGTCCTGGCACTATCCCCGTTTTCGGTAACCCATGCGGTTAATCGTAATCGAGTCTCCCGCTGTCTTGACCGCGAGACCTCAAACCCGGAGAACGAGTATAGATCGTCTATGGAAAGGTGATGACGGATTCCAACGAGGTGATACGTCTGGAAAATTACATTGTCCATACAGCCTGAGCCGGTGCGTCTATCGGGGTCCAGGAGCTCCCATAATGTGGAGAGGCGGAGGGCCGCATAAGTGATCGGATTCCCGTGAGTGTTGAGCACGGCAGCGAGACCCGTATCTCGGGCCTGTTTCAAGAACAAGCCGTCGCGGAAAAGACCTAATAAGATCAGCAGGAACGCTAAGGCGCCCATGTCGCTATGAATCGGGTTAAACAGGTATAGTTCCTCCATCTCGCCCCTCAAACTGGAGGCATGGTGGCTTCCTGGTCGCGGTTAGATCCCCGAGTCTTGAATGAAAGCATGGCACCAGGGCCTCACTATTCCATTGATCACACCACACGGCAGCAGTGTGTGCGTCCCAGAGCTTCTCGTGGCAAGGGAGCTGTGACCCAAGCAGTTCCGTCGGTACGGTTGGTCCCAGATCGAATAGCAGGCAGCACTGACTGTCCAACAACTATGTAATTCAGTAACTTCGCCTGATTAAATAGAAAAGTGTCAGCTGAACTTACCCAGGACGCGTAGGCCACTCGTCGAAGGCTCTCGCACTCGATCCATTCCCTCCATAGGTCTTGTCGGACAACCCCGGTGTCTGTCACCAGGCCAGGTGGATCCGCTATGTTGCCGTAGCATTCGAGCCTCTTACAGAGATGACTGATGGTGGCCCTCATAGCTAGAGCCTTCTCGATCGTTGGTCTGTGGTGGCCGAAAATGGCCACAGTCTGGCTGAGAATCGTGGCCTGGGCGAGCGACGGGTGGCACTTTTGGGCGTTGGCTACATTCGCAGCCTCGCGCTCTACTGCAGATCCAACCAGTTCCCCCAGCAATTTGGCGTGTTTGGAAACTCCTGCCAGCTTGGAAAACCGGCTTCCCACGTGAGCGACGGCAAGAACCAATAAGCAACATTCTGTGTTTGGGTTGAAGGTCGGTTTGTGCAATATCGGTAAATAGTCGTGGAAGTACTCAAAGTATAGCTGTATGAATGCATCAAGGAGTTCAACAGGGGGTAAGTTCGCTTTAAGACAAGACTCTTCGAAACTGTTCGTGAGCTCAGCGTTGTGTGGCTGAGCCCAGGCGGCGAGAGTGTTGTGCGTGACCACAGACAGGGACGGTGCATTGCCGTAGTTCTCCGTGTCCCCACTTGGAGCCTTAAAGGCCGAATCAATCAATGTCAGCTCGCGGTCCTCATCATAAGCCCCGCACTGAGATGCTGGTAGTCGAGGAGTGGAATAGTAGCGAGAGCCGGTCGTCGTCGACGCTGATGCCGGTCGGAGCGGTACTGCCTCGTTACCTGACAGGCCATCGGGAACTAGATCCAGGCTTGGAGCGCACCAGTCAGGCAAAGAAAATGAAGTGTTCCCTGGGAATGTAGGAGAACAGATATCGAGCTCCGTATGTGACGGCCATTCCAGGGCCGAGAGGTGAAGAGACGGCGACAGGAGCCGCTGCCACGGGCTTTCAGCATCCGTAGGTGCAGGTGCTGGCAGGAAAGGGGCCCCGACAGTTGTGGCACTTCTGAGGATTTCGTTTGATAATAGTTGGGTGTCTGAGGCAACTTGAAGGTGTGAACTCATGTCCGGATCCGCGCCGAGGTTATGATGGTCGTGGTCAGGCGCAGGATGAGGATCGTATCTCGGGGTAGCGGACTCAGCGGCAATCAGCCCCAGACTCGGAGGTTTCTGAAGCAGTGGATCACCCGAAGTCAGTGAAGAGCGACCGTATTGAATGCCTATCCGATATGGGAGAGGAAGTGGGCGAGTGAGCCTCCTTACCTGACGAGGTCGGCGGGGTGGATAGGTGCAGACCAAGCGTTTCTTCGCGCATCGTTGGCAGGGAAGATTGCCGTTGCATCTCTGTTTCGACGAGCGGCAGGAGGAGCAGGCCTTGTCGCCCCTTCTAGGGGCTGTGCCATCACTCGCTGGCTCATTCACGCGGGCCCACGCGGGTTGATGAGTTGCGAGGTGCCGCTGAAGCGTATCCCTATTGTCGAAGACAAAGTTCTCAGTCTCTCCGTCTTCATGTCTTCATGATTTGGGAGCTGGGAGCGGGACGAAGGGTGTCGTTACCTCCTCGAGAAGCTTCTCGTGCAACCAGAACAGGCGAAGGGCCTACGGCCATCATGGAGCAGGACATGCCTTTTCAGGTGATCCTGTCTCTGGAATATGGTGCCACACGTTGGACAGGTGCATAGAGCCTGATCATCGGACGTGGCCATGGCGAGACATTGAATTCACCACAATCGACGGGCACTTCTTGAGAGGCAGAGCTGGAGAAGAACCATGCAGTCCACATGATCCCCTCCGGTGCCGAACAGCGCTGTAGTTAGCGTGTCGCGGGGTCGCTTTAGCTGCTCGGATGCTCGGCTACTAGTGGAGGTTGGCACGGTAGCAGTGGGGTTTACTTTCGGTACTTGGCCCCGGGAAACATCCCCGTGATTACAACGATGCTCAACTTACGTGGTTGTGCCACATTTTCCTGTATTCACCCCTTCTTTCAAGATTCCCCGTCTAGTTCCTTTGCCAACATCCTCCTCCGTTCCTTGCGGCATCTGACAGAAGCTAGGCTGGGAACAATTCAGTCGGCACTGCATTCGCCAGCGTCTTTACCCGCGATGATGTCTCGCGGTGAACTTTCTCATCAGCAGCAGCGGTGTCAATCCGATACGGCTTTACTGCACTTCAAAGCCGCAAGTTAACAATCATGTCCTCTGTTCGCGACAAGGCGCGTGGGATCGGTCATCTGCCTACCTTTCGTCATGTAGACACCAGATGACGGTCCTTGGTTCCCCCAGCCACTTGATCTTCTTGGTGACAAAGTCCGCAGCTGAGCCGTTATATGGCCGTCCGTTGAGGTTGGCCCTTCCTGCCAGCGCGAGGATCGCCACGTCGGGCTTTGGTTCTATCGCCCGGAGGACACCGTCGTATGCGCCCATGTGCGCGCTCCAGAAGATTGTCTTATTGGGGCCCATGGAAAGGTTGAACGCAAGCTGGCCCCCGTCGTAGTGCGAGAACACATGCCGCTCTCTGTCTTCCACGTACGCCACAAAAGATCGCATGCCCTCATCCATATATTCTGGTGGAACTAGCTCGCCGAGACGAAGCAGACCGTACTCCATGCCGTAGGTGACGTCTAACGTACATGTGTACGGGCTCGCCTCTCCGGTGTACACGGTGCGAGAGTCGATGACGTCGGGCGGATGCCCTACCTCTCCAGGCATGAAGCAGTGCAGAGAGGGCCAGATGTCCACCGACATGAGGGCGTGCTCGTGGTGTGGCCTCGGCGGAGCGCCCGGCGGACCGGGGGCGACACGCACCGTCCCGGCCGTGGCGCCCTGTCGGTCAGCCTTGCTGAACAGCGGGATTCTCTCTCCGCCAGCGACCGGCATGAGTTGTTCATCAGGCACCCCTGCCGTCCTCAGCACATTGATCGCCTCTCCGTTGGTTATCACGATGGCACCCGTCTTCTTGGCGATACGGTCTGCGCCGGGGAGGCTGTCCGCCGACTGTTAGCCAGAGGACTTCCCCCAAAGCAGTGACGGGACGCCACCAGGGATGCGGGGGACATTACTGGTCGAAGTGGGCATGTGAAATGAAGATGTAGTCTGCTTCCTCCACGGCATCTACGTCAAGGTACTTCGGGAGTATCGAGGGCCGTTCGAGCCATGTGTCCAAAAAGATCGTCAGCCCCTTGGCCCTAAGCCGATATGTCGTCGTGCCTTCGAAAAGCTGGAGCTTAGCAAGACAGTCCTTGCGATTTGCAGAATGCACTGAGCTCAACCGTGCCTTGACTTACCGAACCACTCAATCGTTGCCACCATGACTTGAAATGGAAGAAATAGGTAGATGAAGGTTGCGAGTTGATCGACAGTCAGCTTTACCTCTTCGCTCACGATATCCACGTTGACGGGTAAGCTGCTTGTTAAGGACAGTCCCCGGTTCCGCCAAGTCGGGGACGACGGAGGGCTGACGAGGGCTGCAAGGGCCGCAGGACATTGAGTGACGGCCCGGCGGCGGGGGAAGGGGTCTCAGCCCGAGAGCCCAAGCGTCGCGGGGCCGATGTGCGGGGCCGCCAGAATGCAGGGTGTACGTAGTGAGGTCTGGACTTGACCATCGTGAAATATTTGCGAAGGAAGATCGATCTAGTTCATGGTGGGGTAGACTCGCTCTTCGCACGGTGATAACGGCCATTGCCGCGTAAAAGGAACTGCCAAACATAATACGCTTAGAGTGAAGTAGAGATTTGGGTTAGACGAGAATACATGTAGCATGAACCTATCAACCAATGCGCGGTTCTAAAATCCTCGCCCATGCCGACTTACGAGACGAGTTGATATGACTCGTATAGGAATTCATTCATCGGAACAATTGTCGATTGATTTGCCATCATCTAGAGTTACTTATACGTCCTCGTCAACTTGAAGCCACCGACGACCATCAGGAGTCCCGACAAAAGCACAGCCATGCTGAAATCCCTACTGTCGGACACAATCGCATACACGGCGCTTGGCCCCGCGAACACCCCCAAGCCCATGACACTGTTCAGAAGCCCAACCTTGGACGCCAGATTCTCAGACCCAAAGATGTCTGATACAACGACCGGTATGAGACTGCCGAATTCAGATCCGAAAAGACCGACGAAAATTACAAATACCGTCATCAGCGCTACTGGCTTCTCATCTTCGGACCCGACTATGACGGCAGGGAGCCAGAACGCCAAATGGCCGACACCACAGAGTACGAAGCTGGCGACTAGTGCTGTCAGCCTGCCGTACCGGTCAGCGAAAGAACCAATACCCAGTCAGCCGATAATCGAGAGACCGTTCATGAGGCCTAGAAGCCATGCTGCGTAATTGCGATCGACTCCTTGTGCTACGGCCGAGCTCGGGACGAGGAAGTATCTCGGCAGAAACCCGGTCATCGCCACCGTTCCAGATGCGAGGATCACGAGGAAACGGGTGTCGCGAAGTAGCGTCAAATCCATAATCTTACGAGACCGAGCTCCTGGGACCCTTTCCATATGAAAGAAAGCCAGAGAAGCAGTCGCGAGCACGCCGGCGGAGATGTAACCGAGGGTGCGGAATGTTGCCGGAAGGCCCAGATCTTGAATCATAAGCCGCGTCGTATAAGGTCCGATGCAACCTCCGAGAGCACTCCCGGAGACTACGAAGCCGTTGGCGAGGCCGTGCCTCTTGAAGTACCGACTGGAAACACTTACCGCCGGGTAGTTGTCAGACGTACGGGCCCTTATCAGGGCTAACTTGGACGTCTTGGGAGGGGTGATTAATTATTACGAGAAAAGAGGTTCTTGTTGTTGATTTTCTTGTCCTCTCGCCTATGAAGTTGGATTCTGCCATCCTTATGTAGACCTCGTCTGCGAGTCAACCCGGATCCGGCAGTTCACATGGTTATCCGGATCCGGTCATGGATGTCCGCAAATAGCAGTTGTCTGACAGATGGCATGCGCTGCGGCCCTTTTTTTTACCCAGGCTACGCTCTTCCTGCCTCACTCTCCAGATGCTCCGCGACGAGTAAGCCTCCATTACTTACCCTGCTAATGTGACCCAGCGAGTTGGTCTACCTTGTTAACTGACGGTTCTCCTATGTTTCAACGTGGCCTTGGCAACCGCCCACAGCACGTGGGCTGGAATTTTCGAGCATCAGCCTTTTGGTTTGTCGATACGCTTGCTCATCACACCAAGTGGTTTTCAAAATCCTCGCTTAGTTACAGGTCGCAGATATCTACTTCATCACGAGTGGCGAGGTCCATCGCCGGTCACACCCAACGGTGGCCTGGAGTAGCTGGGACTTTGAGCCCCTCTCGCAAGCCGTAGAGAGCCGCTAAGAAGGTCCGCTCGTGTTTTTCTCTTGACATGGCGATGACAGTGACGGGGCCGAGAGGAGCCGTCATGGAATGACTAGAGAGGACGGCGCAAAATCAGAGCCCAGGACACCGCACTTCCACAGAGCATACCACATCACACCATCAGCCTCATGTCGAAACAGTGTTGCCGTCGGCGTGATGGTCCACAGCGGCATTGTATTTCTTTTTTGACGCAGATTGCAATGTTGGACGGTTGTGGCCGACAGGATGTGCAGACATGATGGTGCCGATGGAGGTTATGAAGGAACTCAGTGTTAACGTCTCCAGCTGGCGTATCCGAAGTTGGAGGTGTCACAGCAGCACTTTTGTTGGCCAGGTGGTCGGCGATGATGGGGTCCCCATCTTTGTCTGCTGGACCCCACACCAACATCGCCCCCGCATAGCCCACCGCCGTTCTGCTACAGGATTGTACTCGGGGTGACCTCCCTGGACCCCGTCACCAAGGTCGTAAGGTTTTTAGACCTCTGGTCACCCCGAATAGAGGCCGATGCGGGCAGTGCTTTCGGTAACGATGCTTTTCAAGTGCGATGAACGTATGACCAACGGACGACGTGGTGGAGCAGCACCGCGCAAGGATGGATTCATGTGTGTGTAAAGAGCGCCGTATTATAAAGGGCACCGCCGTCCTATTTCTCATGAGCTATTGCAGACCGCCTCAGTGGTCCAAGGAGAGTTATCAGCGAAAAGATGCATCTCGAAATCCACTTTCTTTCTGCTTTAGTGGCCTCCACCGCGACACAGCACTTTGCTGTGCCAAACAGACCTGTAGGCGCCTTTTCCTACATCCAGCCCGCCAACACCACTATTCTGGGACAGTACGGTCACTCTCCGGCTGTGTATCCTTCTCGTAAGTAAAGCACTGGAGCATGTTGGACCGGCTGCAGACACAAACGGGTGTCACCCGGCCGACGACTAAGGCTGACGCGAGTCCATAGCTCGCATATCTGGCGCAGGGGGGGTGGGAAGAATCCTTGAGAAAGGCCCGCCAGTTCGTTACAAAGCTCACGTTGGAGGAGAGGGCTACCATGGTAACTGATAAGCCCGGGCCTTGCACCGGCAATATCTACCCCCATCCAGCGCATGAACTTCTCTGGCCTGTCTTCAAGATGGACCCGCGGCCATCCGCAATGCCGATTACTCCAGCGTCTTCCCCGCTGGAGTTACCCATGCATCTTCCTGGGATAGGAAGATGATCTATGACAGGAGTGTCACTATGGGCCGGGAATTCAAGGCCAAAGGTGCCCATATCGCACTCGCGTAGGCCTCCGCCTCCTTCCCCTCCCATTCTTTTGTTGTTCAAAAGTTTCAGGGTTTTTTTTTTTTGGCAATTGATATACGGCCGAACCACTTTACTACCCGGGCCGCATCTTACACGGGCTCTGTGGCGGCCCGTCAGTCCCACTATAACAGCCCGTCGACCAAGAAAGGCGGTGAGTGCTGCCCCAGGTCCATGGACGCCTCCCCGACACGACTGCTGAGCCGCCAATCGGATAAGTATGCACCACGATTGCAATGATGAATTACTCTGATGTAGCCGTAGAGCACATTTTGAGCTACCTAAAGGTACTAACGTAATCCACAAGCGAGTGTCGTACACAAGCGAGTGTCGCGCCGATCACGACCACAGCGACGGTCCGGCCCAGAACTCAACCCCAACGTCTTAAATCGATTGAAATCACATCTCATCATCTTCCTCAGATAATGAGATAACTATCTGACAAGTTCTCGCATTGTGACCCGTATTACCGCAGACGCCGCAGCGCCGTCTCTTCGTCTGGGCCCTCTGCTTGCGACCACGAACCTGCTGCGTTTCCTCCGTCACCTGAATGCTGACGTCCTTCTGGGTTTGAAGATCCTCTGCCTCAGCTATAGAAAGACTTCCTCCTTCTCTGAGTCGTGTTTTACGAGCTCTGCGACGCGTACTTAGGGTCTCTAGCTCTCCTCGCATCAGCTGTACCTCGGACTGGACGAGGGCCAATCGATGCATAATAGAGCTCGCCCCTTTCGTAAGCTGGTCAACAGCGCCGAGAATTGATGTTGGGGAGCTATTTTGATGGCGGTTGACTCGATTCTTGATGTATTCAGACTGCGAAGTCGCCTCAATTAGGTTGTTAGGTATCCTTGAAGTCCAAGGTTCAGGTTCTCCAAGAGGTGTTCTAGGAGGCGTCGGCGTCCTCAACCTCACATCTAGCTTCGAAAGGACTGCTTCCGGGTAATGAGGAACAAGTCCAGCCCCCCGAAAACCCCCCTAGATATTTTTTTCCGTCATCGAAAGGTCAAACGCTACGAGAAACGCAGGGAAGAAATCCTCCTTCGTAATATGGCTTATACCTACTCGCATCTTATTTTCGATTTGACGACCGTATGCCAGCTTCAGCGGGCCAAAGCACCCAACATCCAAAGGTTGAAGGAGGTGGGATGAATGAGGAGGCATACAGAGCGTGATGATATTATTCTCCGCGCAGTAGAGCTCAAACTCAATCGAATGGTGACTTTCGTGCCCATCCAGGACAAGGAGGCGGTATACGCCCGTGGAATGGGGCCTGGAATGCTTGTCGAAGTGCCGAATCCATTCAAGACCAGTCTCATTTATAGTCCAGCCGTTTGTAGTCGTAGAGATAACCCAGTCCTTCGGTAGAGGGCTGTCTTCGTACCAACTCGAGAGGTGGAATTTGCCGGCAACCACGATGAACGGCGGCACACACCAGCCTCCAGAACTCACACCCTGGATCACTGTAACCCATTGTCGATTGCCAGGCTGTACTAGCTTTGTATTTGAACGTCTTTCCGCGCTCGTGATAACCGCTCCAGATGAGATAACGCCCATCATGAACCCGGTCTCGTCGAAGTTATAGATGTCAGCGTCCTGGATGCCGTATTTCGCGACCGTGTTCCGCACAAGACGAAACCACGCGTTTATCGCGTCTGGATCTTCGCATCGGGCCCTCTTGTAGTCGTATTTGCGAAATTTACGCCTCTTAAGCCTTGGTTGTCGCTTGACGAAGTTTGCAGCCCAATTGACTCCGACGCGTTGCGTGCCGCGTGCGCTGAGCAGTAGATTCGCCATATCTTCCACGTCACGAAGCCTAGGAAACCGAGATCGTGCATCGACCTCAAGGATCCGTTCAACAATTGTCTCTTCTTCTAAGGGCGTCAGCTTCCGCGAATTCGGTAGACTATCGCGCCGAGAGGTTGTCCCTTTCCGTCGGCGGAGGAGTGTCCTGTGGCTCGCGGTATAGATCAAAGCAGCGGCCTGAGCACTGAGATCCGGGTCTTTCTCCATTGCTTGCATTGCAAGGATTACCCGAGCTTCTTTTGAAAGATTTTCCATTTGTTTTCGTAGAGTAAACGCGATTGAAGATGGGAGGTTAGGAAATCGCGGTGGAGCGCGACACTCGCTTGTGTACGACACTCGCTTGTGGATTACGTTACTGCAATAAGAATCGGTCCAGACTGGAGAAACAACGAGATACCTTAGCCGAATATGCAAGTACAACCACAGCCACAACCTATCATTCATATAGATGGAGGCGCCTAACGGTAGGAAAGCCACCTCTCCTACGCGCCCTGCAAAGAAGTCATGGTCCTAGTCACCCTGTCGCTCGTCCGAACAACAATACATTCGCCGACGCCTGTCTCACGGTACGGAGTCGGTGCAGTCGAATTCACCGAACCGGCAGCCGGCTCGCCAGAGACTGAGTGACTGCGCGAGCTTGGCGGCAGCGTCGGCTCCTCATCATCACTGATGAGCTCCCACTGGGATCGGTGTCTCCGTACGCTCGGCTGTCGTCTGCGCCCACTAGCCCGCACGCCGGTCGTCTTGCCCCGCCCGAGGACGGCCGTCTTCTTGCCTGCCACTGTCTGACTCGGACTCTCTCGTTAGTGAGTGAGTACCCGCTCGATTAATTGCCATAGTCGCGGGAACAGGTTGCGCCGTATTCTTTGGTCTTCCACGAAGGCTCGTTGCGATCTTGGGATCAAGAATTCGCCGGTAAGGGTGCTGCGAAGAGGACTCCCGTAGATGCCACCGCGGTTAGACATCCCATCTCGTTAGGAACTCGCCCGCTTCTAATTTGCTGTAGATTGTGTGACGGCAAGGGATCCCCAGTTGCCAGGACACGGAGCAGTCGTCGCCGCAGCCTCCGATCGGTTCCGGCCAAGGGCGGGACCTGCTTGGTATTGCTCTTAGGGCGTAGCGGTGTTCCCTGGCAATGAGATTCAGCCCTTGCTGAGACACAGTCATTCGGAGCCCACCCAGGTACTCTGAGCCAGGGTTAGAGTACATACGTGTCAGACAACTGCTGTTTGCGGACATCCATGACCGGATCCGGATAATGTCAGGATCAACGTCATCAACAGAGTGAAGAGGTCTTCGAGGCAACGCCGCAGTAGATATTGTAGGTCTCCCTAAATTGAACAACTGAAATCTGAACATTCTGCTTCCGCAGGCACCCCTCTGCACCTTATATATGCAGTTTCTCCACTGCCACCGCGTCTATTTAGCTCTTTGCGTCTGCTTCTTAGCTCTCTGCAGCTGTCTCGGAGCTTGCCGCGGGCGCCTGTTGTCAGCCCTCTGACAGATAACCACATGACCTGCCGGATCCGGGTTGACTCGCAGACGAGGTCTAGAAAAGGATGGCCAGAACCCAACCATGTACACAAGAAGAAGACAATTAATAACAGGAACCCATTTTTCTCGTGATAATTAATCACCTCTCCCAAGACGTCGAAGTTAGCCCTGATCAGGGCCCGTACGTCTGACATAAGGAGCGGGCTGGGATCGATTCGCTTGGGCTTGCTCCAAGTAGATCCGATGCTTTGGCGACCTCATACTTTTGCGATGACGAGACTAGCCGGCGAGGCCTTGATATCCATCTTACCATTTCTTGAACCAACTTCTTTACGTTCCGTCAGTCGTTGCAGTCGACACGACTACTATCATGCATATTCTGTGCTCTACCGAGATATGTCTCTTCATATCAGGAGAAACTGCCTGGCTCCGCGGAGGATCTCCTGCTACAAACCCTCCTTGACAGCTGTCAGAAGTGGTGTCTATGATAATGAATGATGTGGCCGCTAACCACATAGCCATAGTGACTGCTACGAGGAGTTCACTCCCGGCCAGGATGCTCGCCTCCAGAGCTTCTGGGCTACCTACTGCGCTTAAAATGAGAGTTGAAACGCCTCAAAAAGTCGCTAAGCTTGGTTGAAAGATGGAATTATAGAGACGTGCAGCTGTTGGCTGGGTTTGGGTTGGTCGTTGACAGCTAGGTGTCTGCTGTATGAGATGAAGAGTTTGAAGATAGTTGATTCGAGTTGAGATGTAGTTATGATGATGCCGATGAACAGACTTAAAAGGTTATCGCATGCAAAGTCTCTAGCGTTGATTTGTATGGGATATGACTTCGTCGGAACTTGATCAATACCGTGAAGAGAGAAGAAAGTGTTGTGAAGAGCAGTATGTACGTCAGGCACAACTTAACGCCAATTGGCTCAGGGCCAAGCGAATACAGAGAACTTTGAAGTTTGGAATTTGAGAGACGATTTTCCGCAAGTGGTAGTCAGACTGCTACCAAGCACGTCAAATTTGAACGACAAGCTTCTGGGCTGAAACTCCAAGCTTCAGTCGGTCTAATCCAGCCTGGATAGACTCGAGACCTTCACCGACAAGGACTGGTTTTGGCTTAAACTGCAACTGACCAGACTTCAGCACTTTCGGCACCCAGTCCCCCCAGATAGTGTCTAGCACATCTTTGCCCTCTTGGTTGAGAATCTCGAAGGCAACCGCTACAGAGTGTCAGAGAACCACGCATAATCCAACGTGGTATATTTTCCGACTAGTGTTCGGGCAGGCAACTTACACATGCTGGGCAGAAAGTTCTTCGACAGGGCGATGGTAGGTGGCACAACCAGCCCCACTTTCAAAGGCCCTGTTCTATCAAGAATAGCATTGATGGTGCTCATGGTTTCGGGTTCTGAGATGGCATCGAAGACCGCAATCATCTCTCGTCTCGAAAATATTGCTACCGTCTCGTCCACCACCGTAGGCGATCTGTGGTTGAGTACGACCGTGGCACCCAGGCCTCTGACAAAGTCATGGTTATGCAAGGAGGCAGTGGTTACAACCTCGATACCAGAGGCAACTGCCAGCTGAATGGCGCTAGCACCTATAGAGGATGAGCCACCCCATATGAGGATTGTCTTGTTGCTGGGTGTCGGCTCAAGACTGGGGAGCGGTAAATTGAGGTGACCTGGATGGTACAAGCCTACTGCAGCAGTAGTGATTGCCAGGGGCAGCACGGCCGCTTGCTCAAAGCTCACCTCGTCCGGAATGGGAGCTACAAGGGAAGCAAAGAGCGTTGGGAAGTTTTGGTAAGCCCCAAAACTAGACTTGTTGATCCCCAGGCCCATACAATAACTAGGAATCAGGGTCAGTTGATACGGTAAGGTGGGTGGATGCCATGGAAGGCGCGTTAAGTACAGACCCCATAACCCGTTGGCCTTTGTGGAGATGTGCCACTCCTTCGCCAACCTGATCAATGATGCCGGCAGCATCTGCGCCTAGGATGAATGGATAGTCCTTTATGAAGAAGTCGCTTTCCCTTCATGTTTGAAGGTTAGTACCAGCTTTGGCAAGGACTTGAGCAGAAACCTACTGCACTTTCCATTCAACAGGATTCTAAGTCGATTACATTTAGGAAGAAGCTCATTTTTCATTCAATACCAGTTAAACGTACCAGAGCAATCGCCTTAGTTTTCAACACGACCTCTCCAGGCCCGGCCTTGGGAAAAGGGGCAGGGCCCAACTCGAGGGGGTACGCTTTGGCTGTCTTGATCCAGACAGCTTGGTTGGACATGGCGGTTAGGAATTGTTGATCACTTCCAGAGAAAGAATCGTAGAAAAAAGGCTTCACCAGAATGATTGAGGGAAATACGGCTCGGAGATTTCTAGCTCTAACCAGGGATGCTGGGTAGGTTCTGACTTGGGATGTGTGGCGGACGACGATTTAGTCGCTGATATATCCCTTGAGGCCGTTGACGGAGAAGCCATGGCTGACCTGTTCTGGTCATCGCTCCTCTCTACTTGTCGGTGTGCCGTGGAGATATAACATCTCCGTGATTACAACGCAGAGTTGAGTGAAGGACTGCCAAGGTTACCCTGGCAGGGGAACAACGGCATCGATTCTGTGGGGAATCCCGACGCGGTTATTAGACGTGCGGGGAATCCCGACCCCGTGCCCAACTTGCGGAGTCTGCTGCATGGATCGGACTATTCCAGTACCTCTGCTATAGGCCATCTGTTTTGCATGATTTGTAATCGCGACCTCGATCCGGGGGCCCAATAGGTTCGCGGGACCGTACACTCACGGGTCCCTGCTTAGTCAACAACCACCGGTTGCATTTCATCCCACCCCGCTGGACCTACTGCCGGAATCACTACCTTCACCTTTACATACCAAAATGTCTTCGTTTCCGGACGATTGCCTGCCTCCCGAAGGTGTATATTTATCGGAAGAGGCCCTGTTTTTGGCTATCCATACATGGGCAATTTCTAGAGGCTATGCTTTTATTATTCGAAGATCAGAAACTACCTTATCTCTTCGACGGAAAATTACATATGCATGCGATCGGTTCCGTCAACCATCAACACCCAAACTACACCGAAAAACAACTATTATTCCTCGGGGCACAGGTTTTCAGTTCTCAGTAACTGCTATAGAAACTAATTATGAAACCTGGCTTCTTAAGCATCGGACTGAAGCTCGATTCTTTCAACACAATCACGAGCCACAGCCACGGCTGCTACATGGGGAGCCCGAGCCCGAATCACTTCCGGAGCCCCAACCACGTCCACAGCCCCGACAGGAGCCCCAGCCAGAATTACGGCCGGAGCCCGAGTCTGAGCCACTGCCTAAGGTATCATCTACATGTAGCGATTGTCATGTGCAAGGTCACAAAAGAGGTGCGAAGTGTTGTTTGCTTAGAGGATCTTCGGGACGGGGAATTTAGCGGGTAACCCGCGAACCTATGGGGCCCCCCCGGCCACCCCTAAATCCCCCACTGGATATTCAACCCCATCCTTTCAACGCAGGAGAGTATGGCGACGTCGTCGATGAATTCCGCGGCCGCAGTATCCTCTAGCTGGTTGCATTTCTCGACGGCTCCGTGGAAGCCTGCGGTGGGAAAGTGTTACGGTGTTGTGGTGAGGGGTAGGGAAGGGAATCAATCAATCCACGAACGCACCTCATGGATTGATTCCCTTCCCTGGTGAGGAGGCTCATTCGTCGTTATCATCGCCGCTCTTATTGTAGCCAGAGCGGCCTTTGCTCTGACCCTCGTCTTCACCATCGTTGTCGTGGCCCTAGCTCCCGAGGGAGCAGAGGTGGGTGCAGGGTAGGGAATCAATCCATCCACGTCAATATCCGACTTTGTGGATTGAATTGACGGCTTACTCAGCAAAGTGCTCGTGGGTTGATGTCCACGAGGCTATCCGTGGATTGATGTCCATAATATTGAACCCGTGGAAGACCCCTGCCACATAACTCGGATTTCCTAATCGGGCAATTCGTGAAGCTACTCACCCCTGGTCCTCCTCCGAACAAGCCCGTCCGACAGCCTCCTCCAACGCTGTATCGTCAAGCAGGATGCTATCCATACCTTCGATAATGCCTGCGCGTAGCCAAGATCGCAGCGTTTGGATCAGTCCAATCGTGCTAGCGTCTAAACGGTTTCGGATTGGCGTCACCATCAACCCAGTGGCGGAGAATAGTCTCTCGCACTCCGAGCTCATGGCCGGTACTGTCATGACGTCAAGAGCCATTCGAGATAGCCTTGGGTACTGAAACCTCTTGAGAACCCAATACTCAACTGGGTCTGTGATGTCCTTGTCGCTCCCAGACACGCTGGCCTGCCAGCGGATATATTCATCGGCTTGAGCAGCAAAGGGTTGGGTTTGACGGTATCGGTTACGATACCGATCAAAGGAGGACAAGGTTGTCTTTCGCCTCTTTACAACCGGACCTTCAGGAGACGTGACTGTAATCTGGAGGTCTCTGTATTCCGTATCCCAAAGACGTTGCACGATATCCCGCGCTTCGTCGACCCAAGCCGGATGCAGTTGCCCCCAAACCTCGTCGAAATAGTCCCATCGTAGGCTAGGGTGTAAGGCGGCGGCGGCGTAGTATACTGGCGAGTCCCTCAGAGTATTGTAATATTTGTCGAGCTTCATCCAGCCGTGATTGACATTGATACCAAATTGCTCGGGCTCGGGATGCCTCTCAATCTGCGATTTTGCGTCCTCGAGCTTCCCGAGCAGGAACTCGAACGCCTCCAGCACATCAGTCATTGAGCCAAAGGCTTCCCTAACCCCAGATGATCGATATCGCGGCTTTCCGTCTCCCTGAAGCACTTGGACAACAACGTGAAAGTCGGAGAGGATGTCGTCAAACGTCCTCAGCACCGCCCAATCGCTCTCGTTGAGAAAGCTCGACTCCTCGAGGCAGGGAGGAAACTTCTGTCCTGCCTCCCCTTTCCGAGCGCCTCGGAAGAGCCTCTTGGCTTTGGCGATGAACTCTTCGTACAAGGGCTGCAAGCGAAGAATTCGTTTTATCATGTGGTATTGGGATAACCACCTCGTATCGTTGTCAACCACAACATCAACTGGCCGTTGCTTTCCGACTTCCGGATCCTCAGAAGAGGCAAATGAGTCTTGTTGCAATTGACGTAGCAATTGAGTCAGTAAGTCGGACCGATGGACCCAAACGACAAAGTTGTGCGCTCTCCCGACAGGACCCTTCCGCATCCACTCGTCATGCGTCGCTCTCGCCAATGGCTCCCCTTTGACGAGCGATTTCTCAAAGGCATCGACGTCCTTTCCGAAGAGAAGAGATCTGACAACGAGGTTAAGAATGTGCCCCATGCATCGGACGCGTCGTTGAACAGGGTCGAATTTCAGCTCTTCTGCAATTTCCGCCATGGCCGTTTCATTGTTTGCCGCGTTATCGAGAGTGAAGTAACCGACCTTGTCCTCGATGCCAAACGACCTGATGATCTCGAGGATTTCGGTGGCAATGTTCTCCCCTGTATGTCGTTCCACTAGCTCCGGAATGCCTAGCACGATCTTTTGGATCTGATTCTCGGCGTCTCTAAAGACGGCCGTCACGCCATATAGCGCGTGACGATTCCTAGTCCTTGCCCCATCGAAGGCAATGTGGATCTGACCTGGTGATCTCTTCAAGACGTCTTGGACGGTGGCGTGGTATCGCTGGAATTGCTGGACCGCCAGTTTCTGTATGGTCTTCGCCGTAACGTGTGCATTGGTAACCCCGACTGCCGGATTGAGATATTCGAAAATCTGCTGTAATCGAGGGTGCTCAACCTGTTTGAACGATTGTTGGCTTTCGACTATCCAGTTGACAATGAGCTTCTGGAACTGCACTCGATCGAATCGTTTGATCAAGCTATTGGCCAGAGCTTGATCCTTTGGATCGGAGCGTTTGAGGCTCATGAAATCCGAGATAGAGGCAAGTACCCTCTTGCCTCCCTTCTTCTGCGACGGTGTGGATCGTCGTCCTGATGGATCCCAGTAGCCGTGGGCTTTCCAGAGGTGGAGTTCGGCGTTTTGGGTACCTTTGGATTCGTATGACTGTGGTGTGGGACTCTTCTGGCGCACACATGGCATACAGATCCATCGTCGGGATGTTGTGGATTGAATCTCGACCCCGTAGTTCCATACCCATGACATGGTATCTTTGCTGCGCTCGGCCAGGGTGAATCCCTTCCAGACGCGGAAGATCCTCTGCTCCTCATCGCTTGTTGGTGCCCATGTAGAAGGCTGGAGAACCTCCCGGTCCGGTTCCAGGGCAGGTCGAGTACATTCGGCATGCCCCTCGTCGTTGGTCGGTAATTTAAGGTCAATGGTCGAGTCCGTCATGTCGAGCTTGAGGTCACCAATGGGACGAATCGAGTAAGTAAAGGGAGGGGACCATTTGGGATCAAGGCGCAGAACGCGTCAAGTCCGTCAAAACGTGTCCAAGGAAGGTTTGATTAGCTGCGTTAGTACTGGTACCCGTGCCACGCCCCACTTATTCCCAGTCTCGTTCCTCCCCAGCCCCTAAGCTGGTGCTGGACACACCAATCACCAGGACACACCAATCACCAGGACACACCAATCACCAGGACACACCAATCACCACTTTTTGGACCACCTCTCTATTTCTACGCGTTTATTTCATAACCACCACGATGCCTACTAATTAAGCGATTAAATCTCGCGTCCTTAAGGCTATACAATATACCTACGATAATCTAGACGCGAAAGTAGTAGCTATTGCTCGATAATTTAATATATTACGTAACTAGTTACGTGGTCGTCTAGAGGGTCGAATAGCTAAAAAGGACGTACGATTCATTAACACCAAGCTCTCGGAACTAGAAGAGAAAGCCATTTGTCGTTATATCGACCTTCTTGACAGGATTAACCTTGCTGTACGCCCTGAGTTTATTGCAGATGCTGTAAATGCTATTCTGCTCGAGCGTATAGGTGGATCTGGATTAGGGATCCTAACTGTTAGCCGTCGATGGGTTATACGCTTCCTATAGCGTTATAGATATTAGAAAAAACGTTAAAAGTAACTCTATGCTGATCGCCAGGCGTCTGAAGACCTTGAACGGGTATAGAAATACTTCGACTAGCTATAATAGACTATTTAAGAATAAGGTATCCCTCCGGAGTGTATCTGGAATATGGATGAGACTGGGTTCCGGATTGGTATCGGGAAGGATTAACTGATTATCACTAAACGCTCTAGAGCCTACTACTTCGCTATCCTAGAAAACAGGGAGTCTGCAACAGTAATCGAGGCTGTATCAGCCGTAGGTAATATGGTCCCGGTCTTCTTAATCTTGGCTAGACAGGTCTATATGTCCTAGTGGTATTAGGTCCCTGAACTGGATCTAGAGACTGCTATCTATATGTTACGACCTGGCTATTCTTTAAGTGAGGAATAGTTAGTAACGACGTAGGTGTTTACTAATAGAAGCTTAGGTTATGGTACTAAGGCGGATTAGTATCGTAAGGCGTTATGCACTTGTTATAATAAATATAAGGTAAGACTTAGATTAATTACTAGCGTAATAGAAGTAGGTAGCTATAAGTATAGCGATATCCTTCCTTATATACTTATCTATCCTATCCTTATTAGTTGGTTGTGAGGCTATATTAGATGGCTTACTATTATATCGTGATCCTATTATATTAGATTATGGATTACGGTAATCCTAATATAATAGTAATCCCCTATTATAGATTACTATCCTAGGTAATCCTATTACGTAACCTAACCTTAGTAAACTTTATCTTATTAGTAACCCTAGGGTCTTCTGATGCGGGGCTACCTACGGCCGGTTATTTGACCCTTAGTCGTTATATAATACTCCTCTTTTAGGCCGATATCCTAACGGCTATAAGTAGTAGGTCTTACCCTGGATCTAGTTAGTCCGTAACTTCCTCTTTTTACTAACCGTGACACGATATCTAGTCGTATTTAAAAACCTTTATTAAAGAAAGCTATTAAACGTACTTATTTTACGTCCTTAATTAAGTCGAAGGGTTCTAACGCTAATATACCTTATACCTAGTGCTTTTAGAAAGGTCTAAAATATCGTATATCGGAGAAGTCTACGTAGTGTGGGGAGTATGTAAAGCGAGGTCGTTAGTATAATAGTATTTTAGTATTATCTTCTCGTAAGTATCGTATTTTTACTAGTTAGGGTATCGTAGCTAATAGTAGCTTAGTTAAGCGACTTTCTAAGACTAAAAAGAAATTAGAAGATAACGAAGAGGCTATGGAAGAAGCGCTAGCTAAACTATAGGAGGATCTATTGTATACCGTAAATCGTTTATAGTGGATTTAATAGATTAAGAAGAAGGTAAAAGAGCGTAGTAATGAGGCGTTTCGTTAGGGTATCTAGGAGCTAGATAAGGAGGATAGCTTACTTCTTACTCTTAATACTTATAAGTATTACGTAGAGAGTGACTTAGCGTTTATAGGGGTGACTTCTAATATAGACTAGCCCTCTTTAGGTTTAGGGGAGTTACCGGAGGAGTCTGGTGCTAGTGAAACCGCCTTAGTAGCTATAGGTAGTTTAGGTTCTTAACTAGTTCCTATATATTTTCTTCGTAGCTATAGTTCTTTTACTTAATAAGGTATTCTTCCTAGTTATTTTATATCCTATAGTCGATAATCCTTTTAACTTTATATTCGTTTATATTTTCGATTTCGAGTCTAATTTCCGTAGGAATATTACTAGGTGCTAGTTTGAGAAGTATAATGTAAAAGATAGGGTGTATCTTTATAGTCTCTAGTAATAAGAAGTAGTAGTTAATATCTAAGAGTTTCTTAAAAATTTTAAAAGGTCTAAGTTTCTTAAAATCTAGTTTATCGTTTAGCCTTTTAGTTTTAATATTTTAGTAGATAAGATAGATACTATCTCCCTCCTATAAGGATAATCCCTTTATCCTTTTCTTATTAGCATAGTATACTATTTATATATAAACGTATTTAAGATTAAGCTTAATCTATTTTTAAATATCATAGATATTCTTTACGAGTTTTATTACTTATAGTATATTAAGGGCTTCTCGTAGTTTAGCATATACTATAGGGTTATATCTATAATTAGCGTAGAAGGGTATTTCCTTTATTAATTTACTTAGTAAGCTATTATACGCGAACTATACGATTAGTAGTAATTCTACCTAGTCGTCCTATAGGTAGTTAATATAATAGCGGAGGTACTATTCTAGCGTCTAGTTAGTACGCTCCGTTTATCTATCTGTCTAAGGGTAGAATACTATCGAGAGCTTATATTTTATTCTAAGTTAGGCTATAAGCGATTTCTAGAAGTTACTCGTAAAGAGTTTATCCCGGTCTAAGACGAGTTCCTTTAGTAATCTATACTATCTAACTATATTACGTAGGAAGACGTACGCTAGGTCTTCTACTATACCTATTACCTTATAGGGTAGAAAATAAGAGTACTTAGTTAATTAGTCGACGATTACTAAGATATTATTATATTTAACTCCTATTAGTAGTTCTCTAGAAGGTAGGAGGCTAGTAATAAAGTCTAGTAAGACTAAGTCCTATACCTTATCCGGAATTAGTAACAGTTTTAATTCCCCGTAGGCCTTATACCTACTTACTTTGCTTTTATAGTAGAGGTCGTAATTACGGATAACCTCTATTACTTACTAGCGAGTTCCTTAGAACTTATAGTATTACCTAAGTCGTATATACGTTTTCACGACTCCTTAATATCTATACGCTTTAGCAGAATATACTCTTTAAATAAGTTCTTAGGCTATTTCCGTAATTCCTTCTAGGGTAACTCTAGTAGTTATTACGATACTTTTATAGTAAGGAATTATATTTCCCTCTTAGTTATTAGCTAAGATAGCGTTATTCTCTAGTAGGGTAACTTATTTATAGTTACTTCGTCTACTTAGAATATCTATATAACTATTCTCTAAACCCTTACGATAGATAATTTTAAAGTTAAACTCTAAAAGGAATTCTAACTATTAGATCTATTACTTATTAAGTTCTTTAGATATTATAAAGTATATTAAGTTCTTATAGTTAGTATAGACCTAAACTTTATAGCGTACTCTAGAAAGGTATATTTTCTATTCTTAGAATACTTTAATAATAGCTATAAGTTCCTTATTATAGATCTAGTAGTTAAGTTTAGGGCTATAGAGTTTCTTTAAGAAGAAAGCTATAGGGTATAGGCGTCCTTCCTCGTCTCTTTATCCTAGTTATCCTCTTAGTACGTAGTCTAATATATCTATTTTAACCTTAAAGGGTTTCTCTAGGTCTAGTATATATAGTATTAGTTTACTAAGGATTACTTAGACGATTATTTAGAATACTTTTTATTCCTTATCGCCCTAGGTAAACTCCTAGTCTTTACCTATAAGGTTAGTAAGAGGTATAGCGATTCTACTATATCCTTTAAGGAAGCGTCGGTAGAAGTTAATAAATCCTAGGAAACCTCTTACGTCTTTAACGTTTCTAGGGGTCGGCTAATCCCTAATTACTAATATTTTAGATTCTTCTATCTAGATTATTCCTAGGGTAATCGTAAACCTTAGGAAGTTAATAGTCTAGTAGTAGAATTTCGCTTTCTTAGGTTTTATAAGTAGCTTTACTTTATAGAGTTTCTTTAAGACCTCGTAGATATACTTCTTATACTCTTTAAGTATCTTAGAGAAGATTAGGATATCGTTAAGATAGACTATAATAAAGACGTTAAGGAATTCCCGTAGGACGTCGTTAATTATACTCTAGAAGGTTACTAGTACGTTAGTAAGACTAAAAGGTATTACTAGGTACTCGTAATACCCTCGTCTTATCTAAAATACTATCTTCTATTCCTCGCCTTCTTTAATCTAAACGAGGTTATATACGCCTTTAAGATTAAGGGTAGTAAACTAATAGGCTCCTACGAGTATATCTTATAGTTTAGAAATTAGTAGAAGTAGGTAGTAGTTTTTAATAGTAATATCGTTAAGCTATCGGTAATCGATATATAGCTATTCTTTTCTATTTTTCTTTAGTATAAAGAGGATTAGATATCTAGCCGGCGAAGTTAAAGGTTAGATATATCCCTTTCGTAGATTTTCCTTAAGGTACTTGTCTAGCGTATCTATTTACTTAGGGTTAAGTCCGTAAAGCGTATTAAAGCGTAGAAACTTTCCTTCTTTAATTAGGATCTCGTAGTTATAGTATATATACTTAGGTAATCCCGTTTCTAACTCTTCCCTAAAGAGTTCTTTATAGACCTAGTATTCTTTTAGTATATCTTTAAGTCATTCTTCTTATTCTAGTATAAGCTCCTTTATTAGTCGTCTATTAAGGTACGCCGTTATTCGTTTCGTAAGGGCTATATAGGGATTACTTAAGAGCCTTCTTCGTAGGCTTTCCTTAGAGGCTAATTATTCCTATTAGACATAGCTAGTTATCTAATCTATCTATAGGTTCTATTATCTAAGCTATAGGATTCCTAGGATGATTAGCTTATCTCCTATATTAGTAATATTAAATATAATATATCCTAGACGATAGTAGATAGATACTTAGAGGGGCGTAGTCTCCTTATCTACGGTTCCTCCTCTATAGGCGACGGCTTATCCTTCTACTATACTAAGTTAGTATAGTTCCCTTTTCTTATTCTATAATAACCTATATTTATTTATATAGTCTAGGGAAATATAGTTCCCTTAGGCGCTATTATTAAGTAGTACGTTTACCTATTTTCCTTCTACTTATATCTTAAAGTAGAGGTAGCTTAAGTCGTAAGCCTTAGTAAAGTAAATTTCTTTTACTTCCGTTAGTTATTACTTTATTACGACTAACTCTTACCTTTTCCCGATAATAAGGATTTAGAGATATTTACTAAAATATAGGTAGCTAGTAGTAGTTTTTCGTATTATAGCGTAGTATTCTAGAATTCTTCTTCTACTAGTTTCCTTTAAAGTTTGCGGATATTCTCCTTAAGTTCTACGAGGTAATAGATCTTTTCTCGTACGTAGATCTAGTAATCTTTCGTATCGTACTAGTTCTAAAGAAGGATACTATCCTAATAGTCTTTTAGATACTTACGACTTAGTATAAAGATGGCGAGAGAGTAATTAAGTATTCGTAACTCTATTTCCTAGTAAGGTAGGTCTCTTACTTACTAAGGTTTACCCTATAGGCCCTTTATCTTCTATAGGAAGAAGTTTAAAGTAACCTTCTAGGGAAAATATATTTAGTAGTTATCCTATATATATTCTACCTAGAAGATTACTACGTATAGCTTATCGGTAGGTATAATCGAGGGGTAGTCTCTAAACTACTATTATACTAGGTTATAAGGCTATTTTACGGTAGTATTAAGATTATATCCTAGGTATACTACTTCGCCTATAGTAAATATAGGTATATCGATTTCTTAGTAGCTAGGGTCCTTAGCGGTTAATTCCTTAGAATTATTACTATCTAAGGTACTCTCTAGCTTATTCTAGGCTTCTTATAGCTAACGTCTTCTTTTAGCGTATCGTTATTTAAGTTCCTTAGGACTTAGTATTCTATAGGGACCCTAGCTATCTAGGGCCTACGCTATAAGGACTAAAGGGAGGGGTCCCTAGGGTCCTTTAAAGTAGAATCCCTAGTTTTCTTCTCTTAGTAGCGCGGCCTATAGGAGGTAGGTTTATCCTAGCGGCGATTCTAGTTCATTCTAGGTCTCTTTAGTATTTTTCTAGAAATATCTTAATCGTCCTAATTTTTCTATAGGTAGCATAGCGGGTAGAGGTTATAATCGTTAGGGTCGCCGAGACGCCTATC
This sequence comes from Verticillium isaacii, assembly GCA_002851775.1. NCBI lineage: Eukaryota > Fungi > Ascomycota > Sordariomycetes > Glomerellales > Plectosphaerellaceae > Verticillium > Verticillium isaacii. Next base: position 7,445,787 of record NMXN01000005.1, on the reverse strand, counting down.
ATAGTATCTCTTCTTTAGACGTTAGTTTATCCTTAGCTATACTAGTAATAGTTTCCTTCTTACGTCGTACTTATAGTATAGTAAGGGTTCTAATAGTCTTAGGTTACTTAGGGAACTATCTAGAGGCTTCCTTAGCTCCTAAATAGGTAGTATACTTATTATTATAGTAGGTTACCTAGTTAGCCTATTCGTAGGGGGTAGGCATAACGTAAACCGTATTATTTAGCTATCACCCTTCTACTAGCTTCTAGTTTTTCTTCTATCAGTATTCCCATACTATATAACCGGGTTTACTATAGTTATAGTACGTTCTTTTAGTACTAGTAGGCTTAGGTTTCTTATAGCGTATATTATTAAGTTCTATAGGGCTAGAGTAGGTAGTTCGTCCCTAAGCCGTACTATAAAGGGAGGAGTATTATTTACTATACTTACGTCTAGTATTAGTATAGTTTTAGCTAGGTAGCTTCTAGGTAGTACTCCCCTTCTTCTCTAGGCGTCACTCGTATAGGCGGTTATCGATTTTAATAGCTATAGCCGCGTAGTTAGGAAATTTATTAGGTCTATCGAGTTTAGTAATTTCGTCTTTAACCTTATCCTTAAGGCTAGCGTAGTATACTACTATTAAAGGTTTATCGTCCTATCCTAGTCGAGAGGTATACTATCAGAATTTAGCCGTATAGTCTATAGCCGATCCCCTTTATTTAAGGTTTTATAGGTATTATTCTATAGACCGTTCTTCGTCTAGATCGCTAAAGGTTTCTTTAAGCTATTATTTAAACTTAGCGAAGTTAGCGAAGACCTCCTTTATAAGGCTATCTTAATTCTTAGTAGCTTCGTTTAGGTAGTCTTTCTAGATTAATTTAAACTACGCTAGAGCGTCGCCCCTAAGAAAGGCGGCGGCACTAAAGACCTTATTAGCTTTAGTCTAAAGGTCTCTTTTATAGAATAAATAGAAAGCCTTAAGATAGGTTAAAAATCCTAGAAGCTTGCCTTTTTTTCCGTTAAAGGGTGTAGGCTCGGGGTAACGAAGGTAGGGTCTAGTAGCTAGCTTACTATCTAGTTACTCCTAGAAGGTATGGTTTTCCTCCTATAGTTAGGAGATTATCTTGAGGACCGACTTAAGGGTATAGGTAGGTCCTTCTAGGGTCGTCCCGGTAGTTCCTACTACGGATCCCTCCTTCTACTAGACTACGGGTGCCATTTTCATCCTATAGAGTTATTACTTAGTGCTATAAGGTAAACTTACTAAATAAGAGTAATTAAAATGTTACGACCTAGCTATTCTTTAAGTAAGGAATAGTTAGTAACGACGTAGGTATTTACTAATAGAAGCTTAGGTTATAGTACTAAGGTAGATTAGTATCGTAAGGCGTTATATACTCGTTATAATAAATATAAGGTAAGACTTAGATTAATTACTAGCGTAATAGAAGTAGGTAGCTATAAGTATAGCGATATCCTTCCTTATATACTTATCTATCCTATCCTTANTAGTATCGTAAGGCGTTATATACTCGTTATAATAAATATAAGGTAAGACTTAGATTAATTACTAGCGTAATAGAAGTAGGTAGCTATAAGTATAGCGATATCCTTCCTTATATACTTATCTATCCTATCCTTATTGGTTAGTTGTGAGGCTATGTTAGATGGCTTACTACTGTGTCGTGATCCTATTATATTAGATTATGGATTATGGTAATCCTAACATAATAGTAATCCCCTATTATAGATTACTATCCTAGGTGATCCTGTTACGTAACCTAACCTTGGCGAACTTTATCTTATTAGTGACCCTGGGGTCTTCTGACGCGGGGCTGCCTGCGGCCGGTTGTTCGACCCTTGGTCGTTACACTATATGTCACAGACTGGATATTCTAACGACTAGATTAGCCTCGAATAGGTTAAGTATTTTGAACGGTACTCGGTAAAGACATCTATCGGCTTAAAGAGGCTCCTCCTCCTTGATGGTTACGGGTCCTATTACACGAAGGACTTCATCTAGTACTGCGACGACCATTAGATTATCCCGTTTGGACTACCTCCCTATCTAACCTATCTCTTCTAACCGCTTGATGTCGTTATTTTTTAACTACTTAGGTACTACTACGCGAAGGCCCTGGACGTAATGGTCCGGGATGGGTTGACGAATATCTCGAAGATTGAATTCCTTGCCTGTATCTAGGGCGTACGGAAGTAAGCTTTTAAGTAGTCGATAATCCTTTCTGTATTTAAGAAAATAGGGATCCACCTATTTAACCTACTTCCTATCCTTCAGTAACTCTAGGAGCGCTAGGCCTAGCGGACACTAATACTACCCCCTTTAAGTCAGGGCTCTTCATTAAAATTCAATACACCAGTCACACTCCGCCAGATCTATAAGGTAGCCTCTAAGGTTATAGAGGGTTTATAAGGAGAAGAGGGTCTTGAACCGTCTATAGTAGCTAATATCGACCGCTTTATGAAGGGGGCTATCTCCTTAGCTATAGAGCTTATTTAGATAAAACGGGACCTTGCGCGTACGAGATATGCGGAGTAACTGGCCTGATAACGAAGGGCAGGGAAGAATACCTAACTACGGACTGGAGGGGTGTTAATAGTTGATCAGGGTCGCTAGATGGTCTAGTAACGGGGTGAAGATGAGCTGGCAAAGGCCTAACGTATTATCGAGGCAGTACGAGTAAAGGAGCATAGAGCCCGGAAAAGATTCGTTGAATTAGTAGCAAAAGCAGCTCGCGATTGGAGGTATAAAGGACGTCTAGGGAGGGTCGAAGTGGTTGATCTAGATGGTCGGAAGCGGTGGTTGTTACGTGGTTTCTAGAGATAGTCCAAAAAGTGGTGATTGGTGTGTCCTGGTGATTGGTGTGTCTAGCACCAGCTTAGGGGCTGGGGAGGAACGAGACTGGGAATAAGTGGGGCGTGGCACGGGTAAAGCTTGGATGAAATTGGCCGGAGGCTTTATATGGTTAGCCTGTCGCCACTCGGTCGGGTGCATGAAGGCTTGCAGGCGAGGAGAGCGTGACTTGCATCGGGGCCACCAAGATGATTCACTGTTCGCAGAGCGACGGCGGGCGGCGCTGTAAAGCTTCGATCCGGCACGCCAGACCGCAGTCGGCTCTTTCTTGGTGAGCAACTTGAGTCTTCCATTCTTCCTAGTCGGGTTCGCCGGGCAGCGTTCGTGCCCAGCCGGCGCGGGGCCGAGGCAGTTCGCCCATCGCCGTGGCTTGTCACAGGGCTGAGGGTGCTCCTCTGGTCCGTTGGTCGGAGTGCCGCAGTTCTCGCACCGGGGCAGTCGAGCGCAGAAACGGTCAGGGTGAAAGCTTTGACACCCGGGGTTGTGTCGGGTGATAGCCGGTTTCTTTTGGATGAGTCGTGCTCGTAAACTGGTGCCGAAGAGGCGGAAGGCTGGGGCTTCCTCACTGGCTGCAAAGCCGTCTTACTATTGGCTGAGCAACTGCTTACCTAGATACATCCCGTACTTACATGCATTATAATTGTGTTAGATGTCACCACGAATTTGAACGAAGTGGATTGATGGTACAAAACGTGACTTTCCTGAAGTCACTCCTGGACGACCATTGGCCAGTTGCCAATCAACGTGAATCGGATTGAAAACTACCGGGGCGACAGCTAGAGAATGAATGCATCAAATGAGGATTCTGCAGACCCACAGGTGTAAGTACCCCTGGGTCGCAGGAAGGACCTTGCCTAATCGGCAACAAGTCCTTCTTCACCCCGCCCGAACCCTATTGACAAGCGGTAGTTCAGCTCGGCTGGGTGGCGGACAGGATGGAACAGCTGCTTGAACTGGACGAGAAAAGTCAGGTATGTTCGGCGTTCGGTCGTGTGGTTCCCCGAACCCCTGCCCTGACTGCTGCCCCCGAGGTGCTGCATCTATATCTATTTCTGGTGGGTAGCTTCTAGTGGCGGGACGTGGGAAGCACCGACTTTGTCAAAAGGCGAGAGAGGATTGCCGTGACGTACGGGGCGATGGATGCGTCGTACCTAGCCGATGCGGAGCTAGGGCGACATGCGGGTCGCACCGTCATATCTCGTACGTCGTCGGCTTATCCCTGCCGGCAGTTCGCGCGGACTCCCAAACCGTCGACCAAGTGCGTAGCCTCGTGTGGCGCAGGGCGGATGCCAGGGAGCAATCGCCCCACGGGTTCGCGCTGGTCTGTTTCACCTGGCAAGTCTGTGGGACTCGAGACGTCCAGGTGCGTCCTGTGGTCTTGTGATTGGGTTCCGTCTCCTCGGGACGTGCTAAAGAGGCTTGGCCAGGCGGGTTGTTCCGCCATAGGCGGACAAATATCGCAGAGTAGGCAGGCAGGCCCCGCCGCTAACCAGCATGGGGGGAAGGAGTCAGGACATTCGCACCCATTTTTTGGGACGATGCCTCCCCATGATTGCCAAAAGTGGTTAGTAGGAGTTTGAAATACAATACAAGCTTGTGCTAGAGACAGCCGTCCCACCCTTGAGAAAGCATCTATTTTTACCGCGCTCACTCCTCACGGTGGTGGCAACAGAGTCCAGCCACGGACAATTCAAGCTACTTCTCGAATCCCCTTTGCTTTCAGTGACACGAAATCCTCAAGTCCGGCATCGGCGGAAACAGGCGAATCATGTGAACAGTGCAATCGCCCTTCTGGGCCTTCCCCGCCGCTGGGTAAGCTTGGACACGATCGACACCGACGGCGATCGACGTCTTTTTTATCGTGAGTGGGCCGCACCCTTGGGAGCGGCTGCAAATATGTCAGGGCCCCTAACTGCGGAGGCACTGAAACCACCGAGGTCAGGACAGCGCCCAGGGGGCGATCAACGCGGAGGCACTTGCGTGGGCATATAACGAACTGCGGAGGACCTACAAGGAAGCGAGGCGAGAAGCGGGGTCTACAGAGGAGAAGAGATCAAGGGCGTACCAATGCTCAATCTCTAGGAAATTTGAGCCTACGACTTGATATCACTGGATTTCGCAGCCAGAGTCGATGCGGAAGAGGTCGGCGGAAAGTACATTTGAGCTCTGCCTAGCTTGGAGCTTGCGGGATTCCGATTGGAATGAATGTTCGCATTGGAAGCTCAAGTTTGAAATTATAGCCAAGCTTGAGATGGCTGCACCTTGGGAGACCAGTAGTGATGTTGTGTGCGTCACAATGAGAGCAACTGGACGCATTTCCAAGAATAGAGCCGAGTCAAGACCATGAGTTTCGCGAGAAACCGAAGAGGTCGAGATTCGCATTTGTTGAATCCACGAAGGTGGTCATTCCGCATGTCTTAGGACATTCCAGGTTTCGAGACTTTGCATTCCAAGATGCTTCGCAACTTAGAACAAGGCAGCTTAGGATAGTCCAAATCCGAGGACAGTCCATCACAAGATGATCCACATCTCAGACTACTACATCCCAACTCGTGCCGTGTCCCACTACAGTCCGCGTTTTGGGACAATCCATCACACACGATATCCAACATCCTTTAACAGCCGGTAGTTTAAGATAACCAATGTTCTGGGACATTCAATATCCCAGGATATTTAGATCCTATTGCATCGTAGCATCTGGAATAACCTATACCTTATAATCCCTGACATTCTGTTATTATCGACGTGCTAGAACATTTCACGTCCTATTAAACATAACCTTCTAATACATTCAATATTCTAGTACCGCACATTTCGATGCATTCTAAATCCTGAGACAACATGTTACAGTACATTCCGTGAGCCAAAATTCTCCGTCCTAGTACACTTCACGACCTAGGCCGTTGCATAATGTCTTTGCGGGGGAAACTGGCATGATTTGCACCTCGATGGGACATGACGCACAGAGAAGCTGCTTGCTTGCACAAGCGATACTGTATCTATAACTGTACTCTACTAATTATGTCCACTGGGAATCCTGGCGCTCAATTCTAGAAGGACACTTTGTATCCTCGGCTTGACCACAGATTGACAAGAGAAACAACACCCTTGATCCGGCTGGGGCCCCAAGAGCACCGCAGTAGCGCGTGCTGCTGCGCGTCAGACAATTAAACGGCCAAGACGGAATAGGTCTTCTTACGTTCTGGAATTCCATTGTCTTCGTTTCAAACGTCGTCATCGACAGGAATTGAACCGCGTCCGAGTCATATGGCCAGCGACTCAGATCATCTATGCCCACTACGCCATCCTCCTTCGCATAACCCTGCATGAGCTCCATCATGATAACGCTGAGAGCCTTGATGTCGGACCCAGGCTTTGAGAACTGCTGTGACCGTTCATAGCCCCCTTAGCAACTTTTGTAAGTTGGGTGGCATCAGGTCCAATGGTGGTTACTTACAAATCTTAATATTCCCCGACGCATCGACTAGTATGTTTGAAGCCGTAAGATGGCCGTGCTCAAGATGGTTTTTTTCCAGATAGGAGAGGCCTTCTAAGATCTACGCATATTAATAAAGGAGACGTTGATGTATTGGACGCAGACTTTCCTGTCCGACAATCGACGCAAGCACCAACTCGTTTATGAGAGGGTTGCCCGCTAACTCCGCGAGTGATACTGGCATAAACTCGAATGCGACCTTCTGAAACCCTCCAACTGAAAACATGTCTTGGTATCTCAAAAACCGGGGGTGTTGAATTCTTTGAATGCACTGTAGTTGGTCTTTGGCATCAAGCCCTGTCAGAGTCTGGATTAGAACAAGTGCCTCCGAGGCTGAAGAAACGGATTGTGCGACAGGGAAGAAGTTGCTGCAGCAAAACTGAATCTCATAAAGCGTTTGATATCTCTCCTGTGTCGGTGGAGTAGTAGCCCTTGCTGGTTGTGCAGCATGATTTCTTTGCATTGAAAGCTTCCTTAGTTTATCAGGAAAGGAGCCGATTGGGCTCTTGTCAACTTTACGACTCTTATGGCTGAACAAGGCAGAAGCTTCTATCATATGGAGCTCATCCTGAGATTGGATCTTTTCTAAGTTTCCTGGTCCTGCAAGCGGCGTGTCAATCGGATCTCCAGTCGAGTCTATCGGTGCATGATGGGCTCCAGGAAACCAGGTCCGACGGTTATCTGATTCAGACGCCATTTACATAAAAGAGAATGGTTCGTTCAAGTTGTGTTCCACTGTGCTGTAGCAGCTCAGTACTTGCAGGATTATTTTGGAGCGGGCAAGCCGACGTTACACTCCAGCATAAATCATTTAAGAATGTCTCGCAAGGGATGTGTAATGTTTTTGTTGCGTTGGAAGGCCACCATCAAGGCCTTTTTCAAGACCAATTGAAGGCCTTTTTCAAGAATTTATTGAAGGCAGAATCCCGTCCCACTTAAAGAGTCAAAATTGGCCCTTTCTGTGCCCAAGAAATAAATCCTCACCCCAATCCCCACACCCGCACGGCGGGACGCCCACCTCAAGCTAATCGATCGTGCCGTTACAGAATCGGTTGGAATCGCTATGGCTCGCACCAGTTTTAAGTACTTGTCACGGCGTATAGAGGCTGAGAAATCCCTGAAGCACATAGGAACCGTGAGTGTCAGCCTCGATGCCCTGTCATTTCCACAGTCGGGGGGAGTAAGTCAAGAGAATATTGAGCGACTCAAGCGCATGTTCCGTCTTGAGAGAGGTTGCCGGCCTGACGAGCTCGCAAATCGAATTCCTGCTGTAATCGACGAGAGCCAGCTTCGCCAGCACCTCGAGCTATCTGGCGCATCCACGGACAGGATCTCATCAGTTTCGCCAGGGAAGCATCTCAAGCTTGACTTGCCCCCGGGATTCCGTTTAGAGTGTCTCAGGGGTAGGCACCGGGTAGAGGCCGCCCGACAAGCAGTACAGCATCCGGATAAGTGCTGGACGGTTGACTTGTATCCGTCAGGTAAGTCCTTCGACTAAGCTTCACTTGACAGTTACCAATCACTGCCAGAAAAGACATCAGTGCGGAGTTGAGATGCGCATTGGTCGATGAATACACCAACGAAAAGAAGCCAGACGATGGCGAGTTCTACTACAAGATTCGAGAGTTTCAAGGGCGTTTCGGAACAAAGAACCTGTATTTCGAGATGCGGTGGTGGGCACGTCTAGCCTCATCATCAGAGTCGACCAACAAGAAGGAAAGACTTCAGCAACTTTACAACCACCCGCAATTCGCCCAAGCGTTTGACTCATTCCATAACATCCCAGCATTGTATGGGGGACTGCGACTCAGTGCCATCAATAAGATGATCTCTTTGAAATGCCATGACGTAAGCTCAAACAAAACGTTGCTGCAAAACACGGCTGATAGAGACAGCTGCTTCTCCACTGCCTCGAAGACATGAGAAACTTCTATGATCATGTATTTGAAAAGAACGACAGTGCTATGCGAAGACTTACACGAGAAGATGTGGAGGCTATACAGCTGAGCGCACCCGGCGCATCAGCCGAGGATGCCGAAAGGCTTCACGGACGCATCAAGGGCGGTATGATTTTCAAAGCCTTTACCGATCAAGAGAGAGGGCGCATATGGTCCAATCTTTGCGCAGCCACTAAGGACTGCTTGACACCGTCTCTTTTCGGGTTTTTCGAGAATTTGAAGTACCTCCAGGGGCCATCAGACTGCATGAAGCTAATAGTACGGCCACGGCGCTGCGAAAGTATACAGTCTGCCCTGGAAGACGTGTTCTCGGAGCCTTTGCCTCCAGCCGTTGGATGTCCGGTCCAAACATCCAACGCCTCTTTCAAAATCGCGCATCCCAATGTTTCGGATCAGTTTGATATTATGTATCGACAACTCTGGCTTTTTGCCTTGAGAGAATATCGAGAAATGCCAAAGCAGAGTAGAAGGAAGCTGGCAGGAGTCAAAGAAGGCGAAGTTGACTCCACAGTGTTGTTTTCATTCGCCTCCCTCGCCGAGAACTTTAGTTTCCGCACTGAGCAGACTCAGGAATTACGGCGACGCAATCCAGACCAAGAAATGACCCTTCGGTTCCTCCACACAATTAGGAAGCCGGATCAATACAATTTCGAGAGCCTTGATGACAGCGTGGCGCAAGTTATTCATGTCATTAGCAAAGCAGAGCCCCTGCCTCAGCATGACGTTATGGAGCTAGACGTGGACAATGTCGCAGTAGCACTGCCAACCCGCTGCGGAGTTCCGAATGACCTTGATCAACGTCGAGACAAGTCATCAATGTTCTTGCAAAAACTACACAAGCCTATCGCGCTGCAAGGCACGTCGTTGACCTCCTTGTTTATCCAACGATCGGTCTACTTTTCATTCTTCGGTAAGACCATCAACATCGATATCAGCAACCTAAAAGGGTTTCCAAAGAGCCATTCATGGAGTCAGTTCCCTCTTGCGCAAAGACAGTCATTGAGGAGCCTGGAAGTAGATAATACGAACGATCCAGATTGTCGACAGCCAATGGCAGGGACAGAATCATCAAGTATTATGTCAAATTGGGGAGAGCGTTGCCAAAAAGCGGAAGAAAATGCGCATGCTGCAGAAAGTCGACTAATGAATCTAGTGAAAGAAGAAGAGGAGACCAATTTACGCTTAAATCAACTTAAAAAACAAGAAGAGAAGCTCAGTGAGAGGACTCGAGAACTGGAGCAACTTCAACATGGTCTCGACGAGGGGATAAGAGCCAATCGACTAGCAGCTGGCAACGACATCAACGCAGAGGCAGCGGAACGGCAAAGAAAGATTTCCGAGCTCGCAGATAATGAGACAAGTTTTCAAAACAAGCTAAAAGAACTCACACGGAGAGAGAATGACAAGATTTCTTCCCTGGAAAGACTCGAAGAAGAGGAGAAAAGGCTCCAGGCAGCACTGAAAGACCTTAATTCTAGCGTTGGCTCACTGAGGACGCAAGAACAACACCTGAAATCGCAAATTGAACAGTTAACGAAGAAAGAGGACCAGAATCTGTCGAAAGCCAGTCATGAAGAGGCTCAAAAGCAGTCTGGTAAGGTGAGAGTAACGTTCAAGCGGATGGATTGGGTTCTGGCGCATGGGATGTGGGTTGACCCACACCATACAAAAGAAGGAAAAGAAAAAGAAGCATCTGAGATTCGGCGGGTCGCTGCGAAGTATATCAGGAAAGGAATGGTTCTCTTGGACAAAGATCAAAAAGTGTTGACTGCTGGAAATTGTTTCGAAAGGATCAGTCAGGACAGATCCTACACTGTGTACCTACGTCCTCGGGCTGACTTACAGAGCGGTGTACGGCATTTCCAGGATCATCTGCTGGAGAAAAGAAGTAGAGGGCAGGCGGATAGAGGAGAGCGTTTACCTGACGGTCACCCAACCGTACCTTTTGGTGATGGAGCAGACTCAGCAGACCTCGTTACGACAACTTCCGAAAGTGACAGCGCGGAAGCTGAGGATGGCTCGAGTAGAAGGAAAATTAGGCGAAATGAAGTCGATGAGCTATAACCTACCAATCAACATCAGACGTTACCTTTATACTACACTGGTGTGCCATCGAGGTCAGCATTGCCGCTGCTAAACTGCTCTGGCATTGTTGTTGGTCAAAGGGGGCCATGACGATGGGGTCGAAATGATGTCGAAGGTAGAGGTGCCAGGGCAGACCTCCCAGCTGACCAATGTGAGGGCCTCACGCCTCAATCATGCTAGGGAGTACGCTCAAGAAGATGATCTATTGCTAGCACAGCTAGAGTCACTTCTAGATACAAGACGTAGAGCGAGGAGAGGAAAAGGACAAGAATCAGGTGTCCTCGCGTTTCAAGAGTGTCAGACGTCGTCGTCGTCTAGACACGTGACCATCCGTCACGTGTGCCTCCTTTCTCAGTTCGTGACAAACCCCGAGGAAGAACGATAGCAACCACGACCGAAACTAAAGGTGTTGCTTTCTGAAAAGAACGCGATGGCTGCGGATAACCCGAACCGACGGACTATCTTTCCGGGAAGTCATCAACGGGCCGATGCCTTCGGTAGTCCGATCAAGCTTATAGAAACCCCTAAGGCACCCAAACCTGAAACTCGAAGGAACAAGCTTAAGCCATCGCATAAGAGGTTCCCCGTTGTGCCCTAAGAGGCAACCACTTCCGACTCTGTTGATCTGATTCAGCCACCGTTGGCAAAGGAAAGGTCTCCTTGGGACCGATACCAAAAGCGGTATGATCTTCGGCTGGGAGAAACCAGCACAATTGTGAGCAAGATCCCATCGACTCGAGATTTATTCTTTGTTCGGAGTTATTCTGTTCATAAGGGAAGAAAAATGCTTGACCTGCTATCACTATTGAAGCCTCCGAACCTTCTCCAATACCACGACTTGTATCTTTTTTACGGAGCATTTTACATCGTGTTCGAGGATGCTGAGACATAGCTGGAGGAACTCGTAATCGCCCGACCAAACGAAGGAGAACTAGTCGCCATTCTCCACCAGGTATGTGTTACACTTCCATGCCTGGAACCCAACGCAGGAGAAGGGGAGGGTAATAGTCGCCTAGGTTATAAAGTGTCTGGCCCACTTGGAAGAAAAGGGCATCTGCCACCGTTCAATATCTAGATCTAGCATTCTACTAACGAGGTTCGGGGTCGTCAAAATTAGTGAGTAGAAGAATCCAATAATGCAAACATGCGCTGACTCGAGAAGCAAAACTCGAACACTGCTTTGATCAGAATGTGCTATCTGCCATAAAACAGTGTCTTCGCACGGAAAAGAACTTCAGGCAACAGAAGAGGAATTTGCAGAACTTGCGATATAGTCGTTCTTGATGTTCTGATTAGATTTAGGGCGTGTAATCTCTATAGAACTATAATTTTCAACGATGAGACCTGTGGCGAGCGGATTGGAAGAGCGATAAAGCTCTAGTCAGGCTCAGGGGTACATGTGCCCTGAATCTGACGCTCATGAAATGCAAGGAACCACCCGTACATTAGAGCCACATGTGGGATTCGATGTCTATTTCTGGAATTCTCTCACTGTGAGTATTGTAAGCCTGAATCTTGTCGTTTTTCTTTCGTCACCCAGATGTGACCCTAGCAGGGGCTTTGAATAGATTTGAACGAGTGATGCACAAGACCCCTTACGGAAAGGCCTTATAGCTATGATACTCGATCCGGGTCTTTGTAACAGTTACTCGCAATGGCGAAGCTCAGGCCCCGAAATTGGCTCTCTAATGGAACCGTGTAAGGATCAGGAACGCGTCGCGCACCATGGGGGGTGAGACGAAAACCTAGATTGGGGCCCTATGAGAAATGCAACCCGCCACGAATTGGACATGTCTTGGACCCAGAACTCGTGAAGGGTGATATATATGTGCCGACCAACGAAGCATTCACGATCATGATGTTTGCACCAAGACTCTGTCAGAGCTCTCAATCTTCCTCCACGATGACGCAAGATCAAGCAACTTGTGCGCCAGCAGACCACCACCCCATAACGGTGTGGTGAAACCAGGGCGATCCTCGACCAATCAATGCGGATTGCGTTGTTGTCCTGATTACTGTGGGTTGATAGGACTCCAAGGCAATGACTTCAGGTCCATTAGCGTACTCACAAATTTCAGCCTTCCTACCTGATCTACTGGCAACGAGCCAGAAGAGTCATTTGACTTATGTGATCAGGTTTGTTCGATCAGTTGCCTCTGCAGAAATTCCAGATTTAACACACTGGATACTGAATTGTACCGACTTGGGCAGTATAGCTGTTCATTATTTTGATAAGTTATTCACCACCTTCTAAAGCTAAACCCACACTGATTGTTAACAGTCCTGCAGCACACAGCCCCATGCCAACCTGAGCAGACTTTGGCTTCTATCGTCCTTATTGACTTTGTAAACTCCTTGCGGGGTTCCCGGCGACTCTGTCGCCTGGCGCAACGTTCTGTGACCCAAAAATCAATAATTCGTTGTTGTATCGGGGGCTGGTCCTACTCACCTTCGTTACAATAGTACCTGGCAAGATCGTGCTGCCCTCTCCGATACACACACCAGCGCAAATAATGACCCCTGCTCCTATCCAGCAGTCATTCTCGATCCTGACGCCCAGGATATGCCGAGAGCTGTGGTTTACTCTCCGACTGCGGTCAGTCGGTAGCTCTGTCAGTATCATAACGCCCGGCCCGAGATCGCAATTGTTCCCGATGATGACGCTGCTCGCATCGTTGATCGTACAGTTTTGGCCGATGCGTACATTGTCTCCGATGCATATGTTGTATCCGTACTCGCACATAAAATAAGGTGCTACGGCAACGTTGTCCCCGATCTTGCCGCCAAAAAATGGCGGACTTTGCTTCGGCTGGGAAGGTTGCAAAATGGTGTGGAAAAGAGGCGAAGACATGTTGAGTGGAACGTTCTCTTCCGCAAAGCATCTATTGAACCGCCAACACGCACGAAGGCATCGCTCACGATCCTCCACAAGCGTTCGGGTCCATGGAAAGTATTGTCGTCCGATTATCCCTGCATCCTTCTGAATTTTCGACAAAGGAATAATGTGTTGATTGAGACGCAATATTGGACGAGATCCGACGGTAGTGTTCGGCCGATGTTGGTAATCGTAACTGAAGCGAGGCTGACTTGATCCGGAGATTGACTGGGTGGAGACTGCGCCAAGTTCCGCTCTTCTGGTTGTATGCTGAAGGCCTCTGGCCTCGGAATGGTGTGCTGGGCATACTTCGGCTGGCTGTCTGTTCTCTACTGAAGTGCAAGCTAGCAGCATCATCGCTTCGGCGGCATGGAAGGCGTCACATGCATCCTGAGTCTCCAAATGGTAGCGAGGGTCATGTATTGCGCATGTCGTATCAGCCGTTGAGTCGGTGGCGGAACAGTCGCCATCAATGACTTGATGCTCATGGTGGTCTGATGGACTGCTGAGGATGGAATGAAGAGCCCGAGAATGACCAATAAGTCTCTCGTGCGAGAGGTCAGGGCTGTCATGCGGAAACCACCTTTCTTCGCAATGTTGGTCTTCACTGCATGTTTGAAGAGAAGTCTGTGAAGAGCGGCTGTCGATATTGCGTGTGTCGGTACAGATCGAGCACTGGCGATTATGAGAAATCAGAAGAGACTCCATCACAAACAACCACAATCAGCTCGCAGGTTGAGGTGGGGTGATGGCTCTCGATAGGATGAAGAGGAGGGGATGAAGATGAGGGGATGAAGAGGTGGGGATGAAGAGGGAGGGTAAAGGGGTGGAATGGAGCCCTTTATATATCTAGTCACGGGATGGTTTTCACCCCTCTATTCGTCCATGACGGTTGGGCAAAGTCAGACCATGAAGGCTTGGTAATGCCTTCCTGGCTCCCACATCATACCCGGGATGGTAGCCGCTCGTAGAGTCACTGTACAGCCCCTGAGTGGGCTTCCTAGCCCTCCCGTTCTCCTCTCAACCATTAGTCCTGGTGCGTGTGGAGCAACGCAGGAGGCCTAGGATGAGACGGAAAGTCCAACTGCCGAAGCCGGCCGTAGAGCATATGATGCAGACTGCTGGAGTTCCACCCCTTGTCCGAGGGTGACGAGGCCGCCTCCTATCTCGACACCCTAGTGTTGCTCTACTGTCCACCACCCCCACGTTCACCCCCTTTCTGCTCTGTCTACAGGGGCATCGTAGCAGGTCAGGGTAAGGGGGTCTTCCCAGTCTGCCTTGTTGGCATCCATGTAAGCTGCCGGGCTTCCTAGCAGTGACTATCAGCTGCCTGGGGCCTTCCACACCTAGGCATAGCGGTCTCTGGTTCACGCTCTACTGGGTCTCGACACAGGGCCAGCAACAAGTGGATCTTCTAGCCATGTGCGGGTCAAAGGAGGTGTTCTGTAGCTTTCCAGTCATTGCATACTTATAAAGTAGAAGCCGGAGTATTTACAGAAGCATGAAATAAAACACCGACACTCATCGAACTCATCCAGGATGGATTTTGCTGACTACTTTCACATTCTCCTCCGTATTTCATGCTGGGCCAGCGTTGGGGCTTCCATTCTTCGCTTATGTTCTCTCTATCAGATTTACAGGAAGGGTCCCAGCGTTCCAGGTCCAATGCAACCTCTGAGTACGATACATCATCACCGCTTCGTGCTTATTGCCTTCATCCACGGTGTCGCTATCCTCTGTGTCACCCTCGGGCTTGGAGTGACTTCCAAAGTCGAACACGGGTCACGACCACTGATTGTATCTGGGTCAGTGGTGCTTCTCGGCATGGCCGGACAGGTCAGCGTACTTCATGCCTCCCAATAATCCGTAATTGACAGTACTAGTGTTTCTGGATGGGCGGATCTTGGTATCTAACTCGGCGGGCGTTCCATCCGCTCGTCCTAGCATGCGTCTTGGTACTTTGCTTCTCTGCGTCGCTGCTAGGCATTCTTCTAATGGAGAACCCAACTCTTGGCTGCACGATACTAGTCACCGGTGCCAGCATGTTCCGTTTCTTTATGGTCACGCAATGGATGGTGTTCATCTGGGAAGCCAGGGGCACTGAGGGGAGACCGGGCGGCAACACCTTGCGTAATACCCCAGGGATTTACAAGTTGACGGGTCACCTTTCGATCCAGATACTATCTACGGGTGCTATGATACTGGCATGTGCCATGATTTGGAATAAAGCGACTGCTTCAGACAATCGCCCTATTTTGAAGCTTGCGATACCATCTGTAAGTCGTAGACACAATCGTGCGAGCCTTGCTGACAAGCCAGATTACTTCTGCAGCCTATGCCTTACATGATGGCTGCACTGAGACATTAGTTTGGGTTAATCGACTTTTTCAAGCTGTGAGGCAATGGTGGATGAAGGGTCCAGTAGCTTCTTCGGATGGGCTTGAGCTTCTCGATCGTGGCTCCGATGAAGGGCATCAAGGCACTTTGGATTGTTAACTGCATATGGGAAACCCTACCTGGCTCGCAATGTTGAGATACATAAGCTGACATGGTATCAATCGATTCAACTGCAAAAAATCAAATGACGATTGCCGTAAATCCTTCGAACTGGATACTGTCAAACCAGTCAGCATGAGCGGCATTCATCGCAGCCCCCAAATCCTGAGGACTGCATTTCACGGATTCCAATAGCGGAAGACCTAGAGAATGAACTATGTACTGAGGCTACCTTGGTAGTACCGATGCTGGCAAACACACCTTATGCTCCCTTGCGGCGTGACTTGTGAAATGTTCCGCTGTCCCAAGCACCGCCTGGCACCTGTCATACGGACACATAAAAGGCATAGCCAGCCTTTCAAGATGCACACACCGGATGTGCCTTCCCAAACTGTCAATGCGCCATGTCTTTTCCCGTTGGTTTGTCCCGACTTCTGCATCTTCCCATCTACAAAAGGGACAAATATGCAGATCCTGCTGCCGATCCAGAGATATCAAGTCCGTCGGATGGTCGAGGCCTCTAGAGAGATCGGGTTTCGTCTCTGACGCAGTTTGCAAAACAGGTTCGAGCTGGGCGCCAACGCAAATCTTTGCCGACCTTGACTTAGTTTTGGCAGCACTGTGTCGTGCTTGACGACGGCATGGACTCTCACGCCGTTTGCCGAGATGAGAAAGTGCCACGATGAGATTCAACCGTAGTTGGTGGAGCTCTTCTCTGTTCGACACGTCCGCAGCTTGAGAGAATAGGCGTGCGACTTCGGCTCTCTCCCGAAGCTCGTATTTGATGTTTGAGGGCGCCAGCAGCTCCACGTCTGGCCTCGTTCCCTGCATTTGTCGGTCAACCTCCTTGGCATGGATGGTATCGTGGAACTCCCTGATGGCACGCTCCAGGCGACGGGCTGTCAACGTTTTCCTCAGGCTTTCGGTCTTCTTTCGATACATGCTGTATCGTTTCCCTGCAACTGTGTCTTTCGCGGCTGTGTACGAACGAAATCCTTCCGATTTAAACCTTTCCATAGCTCTGCCTCGTTTCTGGAGGTATCTGGCTAGTTTTGGGTCTTCTAGAATGGCGAGCTTCTGATCATCGGTCAGTCTTGTTGGGGCATCGCCATGACGTTGCAGCCGGCCCATGAGATGAAGCATGTCCGTTTGTGGGTCGCTTCCAAACACTATGGACTGGTTGTCGGAACCAATGAAATCGCCCATGTAATATCGCACGTAAGTGGACGAGTCTCCCAGCCGGTGTCCCATGGATTTATTTCGCTCCTCTGGAGTGAGTGCCTCTGTACGTTGTTAGTAAGATTAAAACTGTTCTGCGAGGTAGTCATACCGTTCAACTTCTTTCCAGAGCCACGACGAAGGTCGTAAAATTCAAGCTTCTTTGCATACCCCAGCGCTCGGCCGAGTCGTATCAAATGTCCGCGAGTCTTACTGTACGTGAGGGCTTTGTCAAGAGCCATTTGAAGACCCTCCGTGGTACGGAATATCGGACGCTCACCCCAGTCCCTCTTCCACAAAAGCCGTAACCGGTCTGACCGCGGCGGAACGACCAGATCGTAAATCTGTTCGGGCCCAGAGAACCCATTCAGAAATGCGTCATCAGCGAACGCCAAGGCCAGCGTATGAAGCACTGGATCATGCAGGAGCGTGTCCTCTTCGTGAAAGCCAAAGACCTTTTTCTCTGATACACCGGCGGATCTCTTGACGTGTTCCAAGTTCCACACTAGTCCAAGGCGTGGACGCTGCCCTTCGGCGGCGGGAGGAAAGAGCTGGAACTCGATGTGCTTGTACAGCACTTTACCGATTAACGCATCAGGCCTTGTGGCAGTGGCGCCAGCGATGATGAGAATGAGTGCGAGTTGAACACGCAACCTCTCGTGTGTGTAGAGTTCTTCGTCGCGGACATAGTGAAAGTGGAGGATCAAGTCCAAGTCCTCGACAAAAAGGCCAGACTTTTCTTTCTTAGATGTATCCAAATCGAATTCGGGAGTGAGGGACGTATGGATCCACTGGCATTCATGTTAGCATCTGAAAGTATTCAAGAAACAGATGGGAGAAACAACATTGCCAATGTCATACAGAACACCGCCATCCATGTAACGTTTGGTCCTTTCAGCATAAACCATGCTGAGAACATTCCAGTACGTCATAATCGAAGACTCTTTCTTGATTCTAGAGTTCTTCGTTCTCCAGAACAGATAAGCCTTGAAAATGGAGGCCTTGCATGCCTCCATGGCTTCGTGCTGTTCCAGCTTGGCAGCTCGGCAGAACCTGGCACAATTTGAGCAAAGGATCAAAGACATAGGGGCCAATAACATACTCAATCCATCGTCTCTCCTCCGGGCGAGTCATCTTTTTGGTGTTTTCGCCATGGTTGGCCATGATCGGACCTTCTTGCGCATACTGCGCGATGAGGTTGCTGTAAAACCCGGCAACCTCGTCCGGATTTTCCTCGCCAGAGACGTATCCCGACTCAGCAAAGCTGTCGGCATCAGACTCATACTCTGTGCTTGAATCAATATCCGAGTCTGATTCTTGCTGCTCCAGGGGAAGAGGCCAAGTCGACTTCCTAGGCTTCGACGATGCCTTTCTGCGTGGATTCCTTGACTGAAGGTCGTGATTGCTATCATAATCTCCATCAGAGTCAGTTCCGCTGTCGACGTCGAAGTCTTGGCTGTCGGCTTTTTCTTGGTCGCGATCAACACCTCGTGCTACCTCCAGGTTTGATGGAGCGAACGGGGTCTGGATGGTCGGCGCTATACTCCCAGTGGAGACTTTGTTGCGGCGAACATGTCGTCGCTGCATAGCCCGTCGTGGCACTTTGGAGGATGGAGGCATTGAGCAATCGCAATCGTCATACGTTCAATAACGAAAAATACAGGTGCTGAGGTAAAGCACAGCGTGAACAAGACAAGAAGTAGAAGATAGAGTGAGGTAGCAAGCAGATTCTCAACACCAAGATGATCGGAGAGCATAGAAGGTGGAACACGCCCAGGAATGGAAATTAAAAAGACCTTCATTACGGACCAAGGCACTCACGTACTGTGAGTGCAAAAATTGGAATAGGACTGTAATGAGGACACCAGAAAGATGGACTCAGAAAAGGAGAGACGATAGACGGAGGTTGAGCAGACATCTGGCCGTTTGACTGAAAACGGATGATGAACGGTAGCTCGGGGCCGAGTTGAGGGACCTGACCCAATCAGGCAAGTGGTGGGAAAAGGACAGGTTGAGGGACCTGTATTTGGACAGAAGGTCATCAATCAATTGCGTAGGCGGTGAGACTGAAGACTATTTCGGGAAAGCGGTGGTTCGGCTGACTCAGTGTGGATACCTTTCTTGACGTGGAAAAGCCTCCCACGATGGCGGTGCCTGCCTGCCAAAACAGGCGGCAATCCCACAAGGAATCACATACTATTAGTAATATTCCTCCTTATATACTTATTTATCCTATCCTTATTAGTTAATTATAAAGCTATATTAGATAGCTTACTATTATATCGTAATCCTATTATATTAGATTATAGATTACGGTAATCCTAATATAATAGTAATCCCTTATTATGGATTACGGTCCCTGGTGATCTTATTATGTGACCTAACCTTGGCGAGCCTTATCTTATTAGTGACCCTGGGTCTTCTAACGCGGGGCTGCCTACGGCCGGTTTATTCGACCCTTAGTCGTTATACTAGGTTATTTAGGAGCCCTTTATTAAATTAAGCTATACCTCTACTATTAGTCGTATAAAGCGTTCTATTAAGACGTTATATTAAATTAGCTTCTACTAATAATATATTACGGCCTAGCTATTCTTCTAAGGAGAAATAGTTAGTAACGACGTCGGTATTTACTAATAGAAGCTTAGGCTATAGTACTAAGGTAAGTTACTATTATAAGGTATTATATACTTATTATAATAGATATAAGATAGGACTTAGATTAATTACTAGTATAAAAGAAGTAGATAACTATAAGTATAGTAATACCCTTCCTTATATACTTATCTATCTTATCTTTATTAGTTAGTAGTAAGGCTATATTAGATAGGAATTAATAACTAGGTATAACGTCTTACTAACTAGATTTATAGGGACCTACGTGCTACGTACGTGACTGCACGACGCGCGAACCACGCGTTACGCTTTAGGAAACCACCCTACGAAAATCCTACTAGTAGCTCCTTAAGTCTATGTAAATGCAATAGTGTATACATGTCAAAATGTGCATGGCTCGGTATCGTTGACGAACCCTATTAGTACTAGTAATAATATAAAGGCTAGATTTAGGACACTGCATTCGAATTTGCGTACATCTAATTTATATACATATTAAGGAGCACGATAATTAATTAACTAGAAACACTCATGCCTCAAAACGCCAGCTCAAAGTTCCAGACCTGCAACTTGCGCTGGGGATGGCCCAGCTTGCCTCACAAACACGCTCAGCACATCAGCTCTCGGTAGCCTCGCCTCGTCAAACAGCGGTTCCGTCGACACGCTGGGGATTACTAAGAGCAGCGTCCATGTCTTGAACCCCTCGCTCGCTTTGGCCGTGTAGATCCGCGTCTCCAGTTTGGGCTCGTCGGGCAGTAGCGCTATCAGCGTCTCGCCGCTGCTGTCGGCTGCCAACTTACCACGGGGCCCGTACAGATCTGGGCTGGATACATCGCCGGGCGCGATTACATTCTGTGTAAACTCCCCCCCCGTGTCGCGAAGGTAGTGCTCGTAGAGCTGCTAGCCAGATGTGTTACCGCGCATGAGCATGTGGAAGCGACCCTGGGAATCGACAAGCTGGCCCTCCCGGTTGACCATGCCGCTGTTCTGCGGAATGGGCTAATTTTTGGCGTCGGGCGAGTCTGCCGGGATGGGCTTTCGTAGAGGTTCCCCTCTAATATCGCGCCAAGACCGGCCGGCGTTCTCGAAGTAGGCGAAGAAGAGATCGTGGTTCGTGTTGGCGTTCGGCGTCTCACGCACCGTCCATGACGTGTAGAGCTTGCCATCATGGACGTCGAGACCGTTAATGTAGGCGTTGTTGTCATTGCCCTGGATGTACATGTCGTATGGCGTCCATTGACCTGTCTCGACCGAGTAGCGGTGAATGTAGCTGTCGCCGCCGCCAGATCTGCATGGTCAGCACTTGACCCGTAATCTCATTGTGTCGGTCCAGCACTCACCCTCTGATCCGGAGCTCGAGAAGCATGTCCCCGCCGTCGAGTGAATGAAACCGGGGGTATGTTAGAGGTGTCCACGGCCCCTGCGAGCCAGGAAGCTCATGGACAACAGGACCGAAGTGGTCCGCGGTCCACCGCTCTGGGACGTGATGAGCAATCCCCTCCTTTGACACACGGTACTTGAGCGGTACATTCTACAGGTTCTGTCAACTATGTTGGAGCGTCGTGCCTGTGTGGACCCGGGCAGGAAAAGATCAAACTTACGTGATGGTGAATGCGCCCATCCCCCGAGATGCCCATGGAGATCATGTTGTGGCCGTCCATGGTCTTCTGCACATAATCCGTCAGAGTCTAATATTCCTACGGCCCGACCGAAGGTGACACCTGTCGTCGGCCGACGTTGATGCTTAGTGGCCGCTGTATCCAGCGGGCGCCGTATCGTAGAACGTCACATATTGATGGTTGCCAAACGTGACGAGGGCATCTTCTTGGCGACTGACACCGTTTAAACGCTTAGGGCCCTGAATGTCGGTGCCACTGTCCCAATGATTGGTGGACACGAGTTGGATAGCGCGAGCGCCGTAGAAGCTCTAGACTGCGGCAATGATTGTAGAAGCCCGCATGACGACGGCTCTGTAGAATATTTTGACGAAAATGAAGCATTGAGTCTGCTGAGGTAATGTTGCCATGACTTCGCTGCCCTATCTACTTTCCCCAGGCATATTTAGCCCTACGATACGTCGCTTCTTCCTATGACGGACCCAGTCGCCATCATAGTCGCTCCAATAAGACAAAGGGTTGTGACCCCGCGTCCGAGAAGAAGAGATGGGCACGTACTGCGGGGAACCCTTGCCTATGGGGACCGTATATCTGGGACGGCTGAAGTAGTAAGTTGTTGCCCCGGCATTTCCCCGAGCGGTGGACATGGCGTATCGCTTACAATGTGGTCCAGGGCGTAGGGTGAGCCTACTTGGCGTCGCATCCAGGATGCAGGAGAGCTTAAACACTGTTCTGTAATTCATACTATTCCACGGCTAGCGGAACGATCTTTACTATTCGTGGGTAGGGCCGTTCGGCAGGGAGCGAACGGGGTTTGCATGTAAGAGGCACGTGTGAAACGGTGATTAGGCAGATGCGACAGGGGGTTCATCTTTAAAGCAGAAAAGGTTTGCGGAAGATCAGTTTGTAGAACCTGCTTTAGCGATAATCTGGTCCAAGTTGGCATCCCCTTTTGGCTACTATGCCCAAAATTATTGCCTGCTTGGAGTAGATTCGCCGCCGGATGAAGGCTAGGGATACTTGTAGCTAGCCCCTCGATTAGTATAGGATCGTCTCTACAGATTCCTCATCGTACTTGTGTGGGGGATGGATAGCAGGTTCCTTCGTAATAGCCCCTGTGGGGCCGCGCTGAGCTTACATAATATGGTCCTTACATCCGATTCGAGCGCCTACGACCCCAGATCGTGAACATCGCCGATATCTACCGAGATCATCAACCTCGGGGTAACTTTAGCATATCTTCCGAGTAGATGTGGGTTAGAAGGCGAGAAAGCCGACTTCGCTCCATTGGCTCGGTACTTCACATGTCTTGGGATCTAAGCTATCGCCATGTATAAGTTGCGATGATGCCCTCTCCCCCGACGCTAGCGGCTGCTAGGAGTATGATCTGAGTGAATCACCATCAAAAGCTTTCACATAAGCCTACTGCATTTCCACCACCAGCATGCGTTTCTCAGGTCAAATAGCAGCCTCAGTGCTAGCTGTGGCCGCCTCCCTCCCTCTGACCCTCGCAAACCCCCTCCCTACAAACACAACGCTCGACCTCGCCGGCTACGTCTTCGTCTACTTCACTGGCGACGGCCCCTCCCAGGAGCAAATCTTCCTCGCCGCCTCCAACGGCAACAACGCCCTCTCCTGGCAGGAGCTCAACAATGGTGAACCCATTCTCAGCTCTACCAAGGGTACCGGCGGCCTGCGCGACCCCTTCATAATGCGCTCCCACGACGGGTCCAAGTTCTACCTCGTGGCCACGGACCTCTTGATCGCGGACATTGGCTGGCCGAACTCGCTGCGTTTTGGTAGCTTGTACCTCGAGATCTGGGAGAGTGAGGATCTCGTGAACTGGGGGGAGCAACGGCACACACTTGTCAGCTTGCCAACGGCGGGTATGACATGGGCGCCGGAGGCGTACTATGATGAGGAGTTGGGGGAGTATGTTGTTTATTGGGCCAGTCGGCTGTATGCTGAGGATGATCCTCATCATGAGGTTGAGACGTACGCTAAGATCCTGTATGCGACCACGCCGGACTTTGTGAACTTTAGTGAGCCGGTCGTCTGGCAGGGCAGCAATGACCGGATTGATACGACGGTCATCAAGGATGGGGATGTGTATCACCGCTTCACCAAGGATTTCGGCGGTGTTTCGGGAGAGGAGTGTGTTGATATCATCCAGGAGAAGTCCGGAGATCTGCGGGCTGGTCAGCAGGGGTGGGAGTTCGTGACGAGCTGCATCGGTGGCAACGCTGGTCTGGGTGGTGTGGAGGGACCATCGATCTTCAAGGCGAACCCGGGGGATGTCAACGGGGAGAAGTATTACCTCTTTGTTGATGAGTGGATGGGCAGGAAGTACACGCCACTTGAGACGGAGGACCTGAATAATCCTGACTGGAGGATCTCGGGGGAGTATAGTCTTCCGACTAGCCCCAGACATGGTAGTGTTGTTGGTGTTACTCAGGAGGAGTTGGATCGCGTGCTGCAGGCTTACTCTTAAGTCAAGGAGCAAATGGATATCACAATATTGTCTTTATCGATCTTTGTTAGACACAGGATAGTTCTGGACTAGCCAACACTGTTGGTAGGTACTACTTAAATCTAAAGCATAGTGGATCCCCAAACTCCCCTTTAACGCCATGCCCCTTGCTTGCTGGAATCGCCGCTAAATCACATTTCAAATCCTCCGAGCCGGCTTCTGGAGCTCACAGACCTCCCGAAAATTATCACACTTGGGCCGCATAAAGTTGCCCAACGCCTTGAACATCTCCGCAAGATTCCCTCCCCTACACCCAATCCCCAGATCCAACACCCTCGCCTGCTCCCTGGTCATCCAAGAGCACTCACAGAACCCAAAGTCGATCCACATGCCCTCTTTGAGGTCCATGTCAAGGTTGTCAAAGTACATGAGGCGGTACGATATGAGCTCAAACTTCCTAGCCTTGGGCCTCATGTCTTCCTTGAACATCTGCCATTGGACCCTGACACCAATTGTCGAGACGCCGTGGTTGAAGCAGATCGACTCGTTGGTGCTCAGTGTTTCGATTCGCATTTTGGCGTTGCGTTCGACTTTCGGAGTGGGAAGTAATGGGATGCAGTATTTCTTCTGGGCAGGTCTGAACTTGACGATGAGGCGCCTTTGTCTTCCCATCCAAGACTCTCTGAGGTACGCATTTGCCTTTGCATACGAGAGGCTAACGAAACGGGGTGGGATCAAATGACGGACATACTCTTGAATCGAAAGGAAGGCGTCCGTCCGCTGAATAAGGTCCACAACATCTCTCTGCTATGTGGAGTTCTCATCGGTCATCCTTCCTGTGTGGAAAGAATGTGGTTCAGAACAAGCGTAACTCTTAAGAATGTTGAGGCAAATCTCTCACAATCTAGGGCTAAGAGTTCGTCAGCATTCTACCTCGAGGTCCGCTCCATTGGAGCCAAGATCTATAATTGACATGGAAAGGCAGAATTGATCAAGTGCAGTATCTCAAGGTGCTCATTACTGCGACAAACGGGTCGTCTCTGCTGTGGACATACAATGTGGCCGTCATGTGGCCAGGCTCATAATAACTGGAGGCAAAGGAGAAGGCGACAGGGGTTGGGTTGATTCGCGGCAAGCTCGGCGACCGTCGCATAGACACACTGTACAGCTAGGCAATGGCTTTCTAAACCGTTTCGCGGCCAGTTAAGAAGCAGTAGCGACAGAATATCTCCAGGGTTCTGCCACTGGCTCCAGATTTCGTCGCTCATGGCCATGGCAGAGATGCGCGATTGAGAATGGGTGACTAGCAGACGGGTTATATGAGCGCGAGCTGAGGTAACGTACCTTACCTTAGGTAGGTACTAATGGTGCTGCTTCCCCGCTCAGCCACCTCACTTTATTTCTGCTGATCCTAGATCGGGCCCGGTAAGCCCTGGCAGATTCCCAATGGCAATGTGGCTTGGCTGGACAGACAGCCTGCAGCTTGCTGCGGAGTCGTTGAGAGGCCGCCACAGTACGAGCGATGCATGTGGTGTTAGCGCGGTACCTGCTTGACAGGGGTTTTGGCATTCATGATGCAGACACAGAGGGGAACTCCAACAAGACCATTAACATCGAAAATCACTTGAATATGGCTGGAGTAAGGGACCTACGTTCAGCTCATGGTTTTTCTTACGTCTGGTCAATCTTCAGTTCAGTGCTGGATGTTCGCGGCGATGACAGCTCCAAGTCGTCGCTGTAGCCAGCATTATCGACGATCAGGATAGTTAAGTAGTTGCCAAACAGTCATCAGGGATGCATGTGTGGCAGGGCAACGCGGCAGCCTAGATATCAAACATCGAGAAACCCCTCATTTTGCTCGGCTCTCCCAGTAGGTCTGCGCCTGCCTGTTCATTTCTGTGACAAGACCAAATCGAACCTCGAGCCAGCCAGCTTTGCTGCGGTGAATCGGCTATCATGGCGTCCGTATCTCCGGGACCATGTCCACCAAATGTTACCCGCGCTGATGTCCAGTGTATGTACAATGATACCGAGTACATGGTCGAGCCAAATGAGGAGGCTCCCTCGACTCGACAGTCCCACACTCCTACGTCTTTTGTCGGCCATCACACTAATTGGCCGACACAGCGACCTCGTACCGGCTTGACGAGCCCTTCAGAGACATACTTCGACACATGGCGTCGATCGTCCCCTTTGACCGGAAATGTCCAAAGTTGTTCGTCATCTATGCCCACAAGAATGACGCAATGCCCGACAAGAAATCGTGTTCGCCAATTGTCAAGGAAATGATTTCTTGGTTCAAAGACCTCCGCATGGATGTCGGATCGGATCAGTCGCCTCACGGGAACCGTTCCGGTCGTGGCCAGCAGATCCCTGGTGCCAGCAGCGACATTCTGAACAATCAGCTATGTCTCGTGCCATCAGATTGGGACGAGCGGGCCGCTGAGCATGTCCTGCTTTTTGGATCAGAACTGCTCGGGGCTTATGTTGATGACGAGAGCGCTTTCAACACATCAGAACGGCATTCACTCATCGTGCGGCTATCGGCAGTCTACGAGGAGCACGAGAAGAGACTGGAGACAGCCAAAGCGGTTGACCCTGACAACGAAATTCCATCTACTGAGCACGCGAGACTCTGGTATCTTCTTGTTAACGATATTCGGCAAGCTTGTGACGATGTCCACCAAAGGATGGGACTTCGCTTTCATCACGTCCTCACCGAGTTGGCCTTGCTGACTCTTAGAGTCAAGCGAGAAACGACGGCTCACTTCACGCCAATTCTGTTTTGCAAAGAAGCAGAAAGTGGTCTAGCAGACATCCTCAGAGACCATCCGACCATGCTTCGTTTCTACTCGGATGGTTCGCGCCATAAGTATGAGCTCTTCTTCAAGATCCTGCTCGCATGCGACTTCCTTGCCGAGTATAGACTAGAAATTGAGGCATTCGAGGCATGCCTTCGGACTTGTCAACAGCTTTCGCAGGATGGCACCAAGCCCGATACACAGGTCAAAGCGGAGTGTGCCACGGCGATCTACTTGGCATTGAAGAGCCTACACAACGTAGCCGCCGGAAACACTTACCATAGAGTCCCCACAACTATCGAACTGCGCCGTCACCTGGAAAGATTCTCTCATCACCATTTCTCTCGGATGCACAGGGTTATCGACGGAGCCGAGCTCCCAGATACAATGAGCGACATTCAGCTCATCCGGAGAAAGTCTGGGGGTCATGGAGAAGAATTGGTACCGATTCGTGATCTCTTTCACATACGAAAAAAGAAGGATGGAACATTGATCACACCACGGCGCATCATGATCCAAGGCCTCCCCGGCATCGGCAAAACAACTTTGAGCAAGCGTATCATGCACGAGTTTACTTCCTCCCTTGATTTGCGTCTCGAATTTGACATCGTCCTGCGTCTGTCTCTGAGGGACATCCAAAGTGCGAAGAACCTGGAGACGCTTCTCTACGCTGAGTACTTCAATGCTGAGAGTAATGGCGAGGAATTAGCCAAGTCACTGGCACATCTGATCCTGAACGACTCAAATCAGCCGCCGTGGGAACAACAAGCAAAGCCCGCGAGAGTACTTTGCATACTGGACGGCCTTGACGAGACTCAGGGCGGACACGTTGGCAGCTACTCTTTGCTTGATAGGCTGCTTGGCCGACCCGACGTCATCATTCTCTCCAGGTTTGGTGCGGGTAGTCGACGTATGGCCCCCGTTGATCTCGAGCTTGAGGCCACCGGGCTCGACTCTCAACAGGTCATCGAGTACATTGCAAACACAAAAGTAGTGTCTTCAGACGACTACAGCAGCATAAAAAGATTCCTGACGTCAAACGCAACAGCTGCCAACTTGACAAAACTACCGCTACACCTGGACATGATTTGCTACAGCTGGGGAGTCCGAAGACGGAGGGGTAAGGAACCTCACGAAACAGATGCGCCCACAATTACAGAGATTTATCAGACATCAATCAGTTGGTTGGTCGAGAATTATGCTTTGGCTGCAGGACGTACAGCCACGGCAGCCCAGGAAACCATCGATATTTTGGGAGAAGTGGCTATGAAAACATTTTATCAGAATCGCAACGACTTCACAACCCAGGATATCCAGTCTATCAAGCTGGGCTTTGCAAGAATTGTCGAACTTCCCATTCTTCGGCGGACCGTCGAGCGTGCCGACAGAGAATTTGCATACTCTTTCGCTCACCTCACCTTTCAGGAGTGCTTTGCCGCCATTCATCTAGCCAAGTCCACCCTCGACGACCTACGGAGATATCTAAGAGAAAACAAATACAGTTCGAGATACGAGGTTCTGTGGCAATTTGTAGCGGGTCTTCTGCCTGGCGGCAAAATCGACAAGTTCTTCGACTTGTTGGATGAACAGCCTCGTGAGATCTTAGGCCGCCGCCATGCAAGCCTTATCATGAAGTGCTACGCCCAATGCCGTGAGCGTGTCGCCGGAAAGACGAGAGCCACTATTCTGTCCAGGCTGACCAGCTGGTCCGAGTTGGAGTTCGAATTGTTAAGTTTCTACGGCCACCCTTGCCAGGAAGACGCATTCCCTTTCGAGGTGCTGGCGGAGAGAATACAGTGTTCACCGCTCGCCTCGGAATATGTGAGGTTGCTCGAGGACTCTCACCGCGTCTTTCCAGACACGGTCTGCCGAGCACTCATTCGACACAACAGTGCGGACTCCGCTGTACTGCTCTGTCGCCAGCCAAAGTTGCCTTCCGAGATCATCAGCGAGCAACGAGCATTGGGTTCCCAAGAGATGGATTGGCGATATGCAGCCGCCATCTTGTT
Source organism: Verticillium isaacii (assembly GCA_002851775.1). NCBI lineage: Eukaryota > Fungi > Ascomycota > Sordariomycetes > Glomerellales > Plectosphaerellaceae > Verticillium > Verticillium isaacii. The sequence continues at coordinate 7,417,293 of NMXN01000005.1, read as the reverse complement.
TGTTCGTGGCAAGTTGACGGAGCTTGAAGTGCTGGAATGGGCTCAGCAAGCCATCTCGGCCGCCACGTCAGAAGACCTCTACTCGCTGGATCCACTGCGCCGTTTCATCGTCGGAATGGGAGGGAAAGTTGTTCTACCAATGCCCGTTCTGACGATGCTTGCGGAGTGTGCGGTCAATCACCTGGGGTCCGAGTTATCTCGCGGTCTATTCGGAGCCTTTCAGCAAATGCCAAAACCCGCTCCCGCCGAGGTAATGGCCATCCTGGCAAGGGGAATCGAATCATCCGTTTCACCTCCGGACCAGAAGTGTTTGTCAGCCATTTTAGAGCACATACCCGATCATACTGAGCATTTCGAGATTGTGCTGGAGCGCCTGAAGGTCGGCTTTGAACACTGCCTTACAGAAAGGTCGTTGGAAACACGTCGGGACGTCCTGACTTTCCAGGCAATCGACTTGGGCCGGCTGCGTATCACGGAACGCATCAGTTCCTTGGCATTTTCATCTTACCTAGAGCTTCTTTCTGTGTTTCAGTCAAGAGTTATGCTGCCGTGGAAGATAAACGGCTATTTCGAATTATTGGACTCCCGGGTCTGCAGACAGCTCTTCCGCGACACGTGCCACCGCTTCGAGCCGATCAGCATCCAATCACATGTCGAATTCTTGGCAAGTCAACAGTCAGAGTGGATTGATGAAGATTTCGCCTCTCTGCCGTTCATGAGGCAGTTGTTCAAAGAGACGCCATGGAAGCTGATCTGGATCGAGAGCCATTGCCTCCAGTATTTCGTCGACGATCCCGTTCAATGGCTGGACGAGAACTTGCGTAAAACAAATGACCCAGACGAAATCATCTTCGCATTCCAGCAGCTCAAGGCACGCGGGTTCCCCATGGGCGATGACTGGGCGGGATGGTTTCACATTGAGGACATCATCCGAAACGGGAAGCCGGAAGCAACTGGTCTTGGACGCTTGCTGCAAGAGAAGCCGACTTTCTGTCCGTGGATCATCACCGAAATCACCAAACATCTTGGACACATAGCTGCCGCAGGTCGTCCACGCGACGGATGGCATCACCAGCCGCCGCCGCCGCTCAGCGACTTGGCCGATGCAATGAGGGGCAGGAAAGAAGCTACGTTGGACATTCTTCACATAGAAGTGACGGGTGAGCATGGACAGTTGGTTGCCAATGACTTCATCGGCAAGCAGTTGGCGGAAGCATTATTCACTACCAATCCTGCTATACAGTGGACACCTGGCGATCTCTCAGAACACCACCTGCTGAAGCTGATCAGTCTGGCTGACGACTATGAGGCCGCCTATCACCTCCTGGAGACGGTGTCCACACCTCCTCTTCAGACTCTTCAAGCGAGGCATCGCCCGAACAAGCAGTATCGGCAGAGCTTCAGTTCACCATATGATAGTACGCCCTTGGTGCAGATCTGTACACTTGCAGACTCCATAGCGCCAAGTATTTGGCGTGGTTTCCTTGAACAACATTGGTATAATCTGGAGGTGGATGGAAGTTGCTTCATGTGGCTTGACGGGGCCACACTGGGATATGTGGATGAAAAGTCTACTTCAGCGAGAGGCGAAACCCAACTGGTGAGCCCTACAAAGGTTCAAAAGCGTATTCGTTCTGTCCAGAAAAAGCTTGGCTATCCTCTCTGGGCCAGAGTGACGCCTGCTTCTTCTAATGTTTTATCTCGCCCCGCTGAAGCTTTCAGAAAGTATTTTTCATGGCAGTGAGAGCCCTAGCAGGATAGAAATCAGTAATTATTCCCGAGTTGCTCACAAAACCTTACCTGGGAATGGTTCTGGTCTTGAACTGAGATACTCCTGGACATCTTTCGTCATACACCAATTTTCATCAATACTTGAGTTCTTGGTGAGGCCATTGAAGAACCTTGCCACGGCCACGTCGAGCGCTGGGCCAAAGAGGCAGGCCACTCCTGGCGCATGTGCGTGGACATCTACCCAGTCTGGCACGGCCAGCACCAGTGATCCTGGGGCGTCATTCCCGTCGCCAACCACGCCAGCTTCTTCTGGAACTACACCGACTTCTGGGGCCACAACGACGGGGACATGCTCGAGGTCGGCAACGGCGACCTGACCGTTGCCGAATTGTGCAGCCACTTTACCCTCTGGGCCGCCATGCGCTCCCCATTGCTCATCGGCACCAAGTTGCACGGCATCACCGACGAGATCCTCGCTATCCTCGCTAAACAGGGAGCTCGTCGACTTCAACCAGGACGAGGTCTACGGCAAGTCGGCCAGGCCGTACAAGTGGATCACGAGCTTCGACTTGCCCCTCTTGATGTACTCAATGGCTTATCCTCTCTTCTCAGCGTTCATCACCAGGCTGAACCGAGGCCTGATCAACGTTGTGCGGGCGTGGGTCATGCGGCCCGAGAGCTGCGGCAACCCGAGACTGCAGGGTCGGACATTCGACCCATCGCAAGGCCTCCCGTACGGAACGCAGATAGAGCATGCCATCCCGCTGCTCATTGTTCCCGGTTTTCCTCGGTCGCCCAATACGGCCTCATGTGGGCTCCTAGGCCAGGCGGTAGAAGCACCACGCCGAACCACCGAGCCAGCGGCCAGCTCCATCCCGAAGGACCCCCGACCAATACGCCGGCAGTTGAAAATCGTGACATTTGGCAGAACGTATGGAGTAACGCTAATGATCTTCCTGCCAACCTGCCAACAGTATCGCAGAACTCTACAGGTCTGAGGCGGCCGGTTGACCGCGTCTTTGAGGCTCGAGGCTCTAACAGGAATCCGGCTCACTTCTTTCTTCTTCAGGAGAACGTCAACGCAATGAAAGGCCGCGTCGAAGACCTTAAGGCCCCGATGACCGAGGCAGACTTAGCTAGCAGCCGCAGCGCGGCTATGAAACCCACCGTCTGGGGAGACGAGTATCCTGGATTCCATGGCAGTTATAGCGCCGCTACGTGAGCTGTGGGCCATGTACCAATTCCTGAGAGACGAATATGTCGTTACTGCTATCGATTCAAGCGCTGCCGCTGTCCGGGAGCAGCTTGAGCTCATCGAACTCAACTCCCTGGAAGCAAAGGGTCTGACTGCGGACTGGAGCGAGTTCTACCCCGAGTACTTTCGCCTTGTCTCTGAATTTACTCGAACGTGGGCTGACGCGCGCATCACGGAAATCAGGGAGCGGTACGATGAGTACCCGGATGCAGAGTATCGTGACGAGATTCTTGACGCTCTGAGGGAGATTGAGGATGACATTCCGAACTGGAAATATCCCCCTCACCCGGAGTGATCCAGTAGCGGAAGGATACCTCCTGACATGGGAGCGAGCTACCTTCGTCACGTATACCGGGCAATATGTTGAAACCGGGGCCCCCTGTCGTTGGTGATTTACCCACCCTTGATGCTGTTGAAAGCTCAGTCACCGCGATTCGTCGCGAAACCAATCCACAGTCATGACCTTAATCGATTGCTTTCAAAGGGGGCTAGCTTTTGGCAATTTTCGCGCTTCATTACGAATCGATCCTCATCCATCACCTCGAGTATAACAGCTCATCTGCCACCACTACAATCGACACATCCAGCATCCTGCTACCGCCCACCCTCCATGTCCTCGTTGTCGTCAGCGTCGCGGGAGCTCAACCTGCAAAAGCCGCTCGATTCCATCAGCTCGGAGGAGTGGGAGAGTCTCTCCCCTAAAAAAAGATTCAACTAGAGGGCGAGAGAAAATGGGGCTGGTTCATCTACCGGTGTTGTTACGCGAAAGAATTCAACGCCCGCTAGGAAGAAATCAAGCGCCACATCGTGGACGAGCTACACAAGGAGATCGCCAAATCCGACGCGCCGGCATTACTAAGACCATGGATTTCGTCTTCATCGAAGACCCAACCCTTGAAGGGGTATCGGTCACGCAGCTGCAACATCGCTTCTAGGGCTAGCCGCGTACCAGCGATGGGTACGATTTCGTCGAGGGGAGAGACGTATCCCGGAGCTCGAGGCATGAGTTTTTCATTATGGTTGACGCCCAAAATTTCCGCAACCGCGATATGAGTCTCATACACGGTTGGTAACTAGAGCAGGACATGGAGCAGGGGAACCGGGCTGTCGCAGAGGACTGGATCCGGATTCCGGCAGACTATACGGTGACAACGGACCTCTATGAGCAACTAAACGACCTTGACTACTGGTATACTATTTATAAACCACCAGACACAGGTTTAGCTAATATATAGGGTGGCATACTATGTAAACAAATATATAAAAGAATATTTGTCCCTTTTCCATTAGATACTAAGAGAGATTCCCCTATTTTACCCATTAAGCTCAATTATACCGGCGGCACTCCGAACTCGACTGGCGAAAGCTCTATCTTATCGGTACCCTCAGCACTTTCCCCTCTTTTATCCCAACCTTAGTCATCGTGTGGGTCCCGGCACTTCATGACGCGACAGCCATTTCGTACAGATGAGAGTTTTCCAACTTTCTAATAAAGCCTTTACAGATTCCTTTCCACCATGACAGCGCTGAAGGGTTGTTGGACGTGCAAGAGTAGGGCCACCTAGCTCCCCTTCCCTAATCTGCCTGCAAGGCCGGGCTGAGATGCTTACTTTGGTATTAGAGCGGAAAATTGATTGTGACAGGACCATTCCTCATTGTAACAACTGTACTCGAACAAAAAGAGCATGTGCAGGCTACGGGACTCGATTGGTTTGGCCTGATGAGGTTTGTACCAGGCGCGGAGATCTCATCTTATGCCGTGTGGCCAGGACCAGGAGTCCCGACAGATCCTCTCAAGCGAAACACCGGAGGTTCTTAAACTTCACGTGTATGGACTTTTGCCTGAAGGAACAGCGCCTCACTTGGCCTCAGTTCATGCAGAGAATATCTGCCGGGCCAATCCATTCTCTGTCGCTCCATTCACCAATCGTTGGTGAAGATGCCATGCTCTTAGCTTATTGTCCGTAATCTTATGGCAAGCTGTGTCCGTTCTTCAACTGACACGCTACAGATGAGCATATCATAGCCCCAATGTGTTCAACGACCCGGGCGAGAAATGGCTTTCGAGATCAGATCTTGCCGGTGGCATTGTCCTGCCGAGACGGGTCAACAACAGCCCTGTGCAGCTCGTTGCTAGCTATCTCCGCACATCATCACCGAGGACCAGGTGCCGCGTTAGGTTATAAGATAAGCGCAATGCAGGGTCTTTCCGAGTCACTAGCAGCATCATCAAACTACGGCTCGATCGCAGGTGCAGAGGCACAACTAGCTACTAGCATGATGCTGTGCATGTACAGCGTGAGCTTGATTCTCGAACTTAATCAACGGATAGGCGTTCGCAATTGACAATTCTTAGGTCTTCGATGAGCAAGAAGCTCAGTTTCACTTACACCTGGACGGCGCCAAGAAGCTTTTGAGTAGCCTACAATGGCACCATCAGCAGCCCGCGGTGTCCGACTTTCTCATGGACTGGGTGTTGTACTATGATGTTCTAAGCGGCTTCGCCCGACCTTCCCGAGATATTCAGGTTGATTTGCGCGTGTCCTCTTACTCAAGCAAGGCGCAACTCAATCCAAACTTGGTTGGTTTCATTTTGACGCGCCTTGAGCCTGGCTGACTTGCCACAAGATCATCGGCCTACTTGGATGCTCCGCCGAGGTTTTCAGTGGCATCTCTTTCATCAATCAGATGCGCACGAAAATCTTGGCGTCGGGTGCTGACCCCGACTCGGGTAAACACTTTCAACGACGAGTGGTTTTGGAAGACAGGTTGCAGATGGCCTCGCAGCGTCTCAGCCCCGACGAAGTTGCCAACTCTACAACCGTGCAAATGGAAGATGCATCGGCGACTGCAGAGCTGTATCGCTTGGCAGGTCTATTGTATCTCCAGCGCGTCGCTCCTACCCCTGGTGACGACGTGAGAAGGGCTGCATACTTACAAAAGATCTTTGCAGCGTTAGGAACAGTCCGAGTGGCAACAAGCCCCTGGCCAGTTTTTATCACCGCATGCGAAGCGCGTACAGAGGAAGAACGCATTCAAATCCTTGGAGTTCTAGAGCGAATGGACGAAATTCGACATATTGGAAATGTTCGTGTCATGCGCAGCCTTATCGAGGCAATTTGGAAGCAGCAGGATCTACGGGATTCCTCCGGTACATCCGAGGGGATGCCATGGTGGCTTTGCGCTGGATGCGGAGTCCCGGCCCCTTGGTTTGCCTGATGCTATTCTCAAGCAAAATTTTATTGGAGAAAATCAATCCGTGGCCCCACTATTTGATCGCATTCACCTTCCCTGATATCAAGTTTAGCTGGCCATTCACCAGTGGGATCAATAACCCGCCTGCATGTGATCCAGCTGTGCGGGGTGCAAAATGGTTCTCCACAGGTAGCCAGGAAACGGGGAATAGCCTCGCAAATGGTTGCCGACATTCCCAATGCCCAGCACAAGATGTCGCCTAACACCTATCATGTCCTCCATTACGTAGCAACACCGGTGGGTGATTTGCGGGGTCCTCCAGATACAGCTCAAGAATAAGAATCGCGCTTTCCCAGCAGCTTTGTTCCTATCCGTAAAACACTTGTTGTTTACCTTCACTTTTCTTTTCATTTTCGGATATTTCAGGCTACATCATGTCAACCCTTTCAGCTATCAGTGCTCCTGAGCACATCCTCCAGCTCCTATCTGAACTTCATCAGAAGTCATTGGAGCAGGAAGCAGCCATTTCCAAAACTGGCAAGAAGGTTTTCTCTTCTGAGGTCATCGGTGACCTAGAAGATCAACACTTTCATGCAAATGCGGCGAACGAATTCGACAAGCTCATGATCGATAAATTCATTGCGTTGGACGAAGACAAATGCCAGTTCACGTACCAGCTCATCAATGCGATGGGAGCTACCAACATTATCGAAGCAGGAACTAGCTTTGGGGTCAGTACTATCTATCTTGCTCTTGCCATTGGCAAAACGAAAGGCGCCACTGGAAAGCCTGGGACTGTCATCGCGACAGAGAAGGAGGCGCCAAAGGCAGAAATTGCGCGCAAGTACTGGGCACGTTGCGGTCCGGTAGTTGAACAAGAGATTGAGTTGAGGGTGGGCGATCTGCTTGAAACCCTAAAGGAAGGGTTACCGCAGGTTGACCTGCTGCTCCTTGACAGTGAGTTTACATTGCTATGATCGGAAATTGACCTCCTAGGTCGCGCTTACTCGTGAATAGTCTGGTCGGCCCTCGCTCTTCCGACACTCAAGGTCATCCTTCCCCGTCTGCGATACGGTGCAGTCGTCTTGACAGATAATACCATATCCGGCGCTGAAGGATATAAGGATTTACTGGCATTTTTGCGAGAGCGGGGAAATGGGTTTCGCAATCTTACCCTACCCTTCACGAATGGGTTTGAGATGAGTGTTTATCTGCCAGAAGCAGAGTGACTACAGGTTAGGACGTCAGGATAGCAACCATCCCCACCTGCACCACTACCGTCGTTGCGTTTGGCATTGCCGAGGGTGGCTTGATAATCTCGGGAAAATCACAACATGAGTCATAGGAACGAGCTGCTAGAGGGGTACTGATCGCATCTGCCTTCCTTATGTAGTACACTAGAGTGAATTCAACCTAGCATCTTGTCGAGCTGCCAGAATGGGACTGATCGCATCTGCCTGCGTAGACCTTTGCCTCATATTTAAGTGCATCGCTTGAGCGACAATACGAGCTGTTCAGTTTCCGCCCCACCTATGGGGGAGCGACGTAATGACAAGCTTGTCCCAGCGCTCAAGCCGTCTAGTTGGCCGAAGTGAGGGATATCTGAGGATCACCCCACTTACATGAGAAAGGGAAATAATTTGCGATCATAGTGACTCGAGGACTGCATTGCTTGCATGTTCAGCCATATAATATGCCAAAGCCTCGTCCTTTTTAATCTTTTTCCTTGAGTAAATTCGACAAGACCAATCAAAAATTGTTTCCAACCATGACTATATGTCCTCTACACCCAGCTCCTTCAGTTCTGGACACCATCGGCAACACACCTGTTGTGCAGCTCAAACGTATCGTTCCGGAAAGCAGTGCCGATGTCTATGTCAAACTCGAGTATATGAACCCTACGGGCTCTTACAAAGACCGCATGGCCAGATCCATGATAGAAGAAGCTGAGCGTCGTGGAGAGCTTGCATCCGACATGACAGTTATCGAAGCTACAGGCGGAAGCACCGGGTCATCTTTGGCTTTCATCTGCGCTGTGAAAGGATACAAGTTCCTGGCTCTATCGTCCGATGCGTATGCAAAGGAGAAATTGCGAACAATGTCTGCATTCGGAGCAACAGTCGACGTCACACACAGCCCCACAGGCCAGGCAACGGCAAGCCTGATGATGTCAATGAAGACCCAGGCCGCCAATCTTGGGTCGACTGACGAGTACTTCTATACCGATCAATTCAGCAATCGTGACGCCCTTATCGGATACGCGGAAATTGGCCATGAGCTAGCCAGTCAATTTCCCGGCGGCTTCGACGTATTCTGTGGCGCGTTTGGAACAGCTGGCATGATCATGGGCGTGTCCAAAGCGATCAGATCTCGGAACTCAAACGTTAGAGTAGTTCTACTTGAGCCTAGCTCGGCGGCTTTGCTGGCGAAAGGCCAGACCGGCTCACATGGCGTCGATGGCATCGCACCCGGCTTTATCTCGGCTCACATTGATCAAGAGCTCTATGATGAAGTCCGCACAGTCGATGAAGAGGCTGCCCGCGCCATGTGCCGTCGGCTGGCGAGAGAAGAAGGCTTGTTGGTAGGAACATCTTCAGGCCTCAACATCTTTGCGGCAATTCAACTTGCTAAAGAGTTGGGACCGACTAAGAAAGTCGTTACGGTTGCTTGTGATACTGGATTGAAGTACCTGGCTGGGTCTCTGTTCTTGGAAGAGTAGGAGTTGTGTGAGGCAATCCTGGAATATATGAAATTACAGTACTTAAAATTCTAGTAGCAGCGGTAGCATTTTGTCTTTTACTTCCACGTTGCAGTTGCCGGTGATTGTTGCTCGGCCATCGCCGATAGCCACGGTACCACGACTCATATCCTGTACGCTAGGAACCCAGCACTTGACGGAGACTACTTTGTGCCCTGGTTCGACTACTCTTATTGCGTTGAGGGTCTGTCGTCTTCCGGTCTAAATGCCTCGCCGGGATACCTGCCTCGCCGGGACTGACTCGGCCGGGTATGATGGAGCTTTGCATTGCGTGGCATCTGGCTACCACGGGATAGGGGTGTTAGCACAGCTTTGGCATTAATGAATATCTCATGCTGCTAGGTTGGAATCACTCCATTGGTCATGACAGCGAGGGGCTCTGGCTAGATTATGCCGCCGTATTAGTGTCTAGCCTAGTACTGTATAATTTCAGTTATTTCATTCTCACTACTCAGTCCTCTCAATTGTCTGGGATTATAGCTGCTACATCCTTCTTACTTAATATTTACGTGGTAAGGATAGGGGAAGTACTAGGTGCTTAAGGGGAAGCGTTAGTATTAACGAGCTTCACCATAGCCGCTAGGCTGTTCTCACCACTATAGCCTGCGAGGTGATCTCGGGGAGGGCCGTGAATCAAAGGGGGTCAGTTTAAGGTGCCTAATTCGGTTGCTTCCATGCATATAGACGCTGTGAGTGGCCTTTAATTAGAGGAACTACTCGTATCCAAGTTGTTAGGAGCTCCCCGCGTACACCAAGAGCGAGCAACCCAACGCCGAGTCGAATTTGAAGTTCTAGGCTGCCTTTTTCGTTACAGAAATCTCGTTTGAGCATTTCATAGTACGGCAAATACCTGAGACATAGGCCATAACCGGCATGTTAAGCTCTTTTAAATTCGCAGCCGGGTCTAGGCCACCGAGCAGCAGCAGATGTGGCGTGCTATATACTCTGAATAAGTCTCAGATCTCACGAACCGAATAAGAGTCACCGTCCGGGTCACGATTCGTAAATTACTACTATTCTTCGTCCTGTTCCTTTAGGTCTTCTACCTGGTTTGGCGCCTTCAACATAGTTTGCTATTACGTTAGCTTCTACTTAACCCGTCACACACAGGCCAAATCAAACTGCCTACAGATCAGCCATAGAGCGATCCTCTACCTTTGTTTCAGCGTTTAGTACTTGATACCACCTTAAAAATCATGTCGACGGGTTTGCTTAGACTCTTTGGAAGCTCTCCGCCCTAATCGTCCTCTCCCGCTCATAAGAAATATTAGTCTGCTGCGCATGCTTGTCTTCGTAGATGGCATTTTCCAATACGTCCATAAGTCTCGTCACTGCCATGATTCTACTAGGCGGAAGAAGAGGGAGCTTCAGTTTTACGTTCATCCTACAGTATGAATCGTTCCCCTCGGACAGTCTATTCCTAGATATCCGATGAAGTACACAGTCACGTGCCTGCGTTCCTAGACGGCGAGAAAGAAAAAGAATAAGTAAAAGGATTCTAGATAGGCCACCCTTACCGGGACTATACGACCATGAGGGGCGTTAGGCCTGACTTAGAATTTACCTTAAACCCAATCACCCCGATGTTACCTTAAAGGTTACCTTGCGGGGTGCCTTGGGGAATGGCCACCACTCCCATTCAAGTTACCCCGACGCACCCCGGAGTACTACTGCGGAGGTCATCTACCGATCTCGATCCGGACACATGGTGAGGAAACAAGTGCTAAAGCCAGGGCAAAAAAGCAATCACGCCCTCGCTTTCTTCCGCCCCAGTCGGAACAATAGCATAGGACAATGGAGTAAAGGCCGGACAAAGTCGGTGCAAGTCCACCAATGCCTTGCCAATTGATCTGTAATAGAATCTCAAGGAGGCAAACCGGAGCACAACCTGCCGGCTGTTTCCATTTGGTCACTCTAGAAAGACATTTTACGATGACAATATAAATATGTCGCTGGTAACTTGGACAGAAGCCGCACGAGACGCTCCTTACGGTGCGACCTACATAGCAAGCATGAAGATCTTTAGCGCTCTCACTACCCTTGTGGCTGTTGCAGCCGCAGTGTCGCACTCGAGCGATGTCAAGCCGACGAAGACAACCCACCTACAGAAGCGTGCTACCACATGCGAGCAATGGGGCAGCTTCCAAACCGGAAGCTACATCGTTTACAACAATCTTTGGGGCCGAGACAGTGCTACCTCCGGCTCACAGTGCCTGACTGTTGATGGCATTTCGAACGGACTGTTGGCCTGGTCCACAGCCTGGTCTTGGACCGGCGGCCAGTATAACGTCAAGTCATATCCCAACGCCGTCCTTCAAGCGCCTGCTGCCCGCGTTTCTGCGGTTTCCTCCCTCCAGACGCGTTGGCAGTGGAGGTAAGTACCCCTAAGTACCGTTCAAATCACACCACTGACACATACACAGCTACTCTGGCTCCAATCTTGTGGCTAACGTTGCCTATGACCTTTTTACCAACTCCAACTGTGGTACCACGCCTGAATACGAAGTCATGGTTTGGCTAGGTGCCCTGGGCGGCGCCGGCCCTATCTCCGCCAGTGGCTCGCCTATTGCGACCGTCAACATCGGGGGTACCTCCTGGCGGCTGTATCAGGGGGCGCACTCGCAGATGACGGTGTACAGCTTCGTCGCCTCGTCGCAGCTTACCAACTACAACGGTAACTTAACTGACTTCCTGCGGTACCTAACGACATCGCACGGATTCCCGGGCTCGCAGTGCTTGTACTCGATCGGCGCCGGAACAGAGCCTTTTACCGGAAGCAATGGCAACTTCATTACGTCTGGGTATAGCATCTCTCTCCAAACCGGAGGCACACAGCCGCCGCCCACGACGCCACCTACGATTCCACCTCCGGCTGGGAATTGTGCGGCTAGATGGGCGCAGTGTGGCGGACAGGGCTGGACTGGGCCGACGTGCTGTAGTCAGGGAACGTGCCAAAGCTCAAACCAGTGGTACTCACAGTGTGTTTAACAGGGATGCTTAAGCTTAGGACTAGAGTACCTTGGTACAAAGTTATTCTAGTTAAAGGTTAAGGCATCTCATTCTCACCTGCAGGATATTCTACTTACGATTTGAATATTAGGTAGCTGACAATTACCTTTCGTAGATCCAGAGCCTGTATTGTTATCATCGTTGCGTAATGACTGTTCGCACACAAACATGCGTACATCTGCTTCTCCCAAAACTCCACGTTGGAAGTCTACTAATATTGACAAACACACGTACCAAGGCAAAAGGTCTTGCAGCTTGCCCGACTGGCGAAACTCAATAGGCAATTATTAAAGTAGGATCAGGCGCTCATGTCTATTCTGAGGACAACGATGTGGTAAGCGACTACTGAGGATGACGGAAGACAATGCCTTCCAAGGACCGATCCCAGAGTGGTTGAATCAAGAGGCATGTCGAGGAAGCAATGATCTTTCCAGTAGCATTTGATCCGAAAACATTCAGCAATGGTGCGAAGAAATCGGCAAGACACACATTACAAGCTAACGTAGTCAAGAGAGGTCAAGTTTGAGGGGATTCTGTACTTTTCCTATGCTTCTCTGCTTCTTTCCTTGATCCCGTTTCTTTCATGAATTTATACTCTCTGCATTACATTATGGCCGGAAGCTCACAGGCGCGCAGTCTGCAGAACGTCTCATTGCATAATATGACTGATTTCTACGAAGCATCTCACTTCGTTTCGCCATCATCCATAGTCAGTACCCGAAGAATCATGCTTAACAAAGTGCGGCTTGTTAGACCGAAAGATTCCAAGTCGGGCTGTTTCTCCTGGGTTTGTATCTTATCGCCTGCTACTATCCATGGGTTCTGCAATGCTGTAATTGCATGAGCAAGTCAAACCGGACTCATCCGGCTCCTAACCTTCCATGGCTATTTGTTGTCGATTTCTACAGTAGCTGCACGTCTATTGCCTTCCTTTTAACCTTTTAAAGTGAGATGTAGGTTATCTTCAGTCATCCTCCAGCGGGCAGTCCCCTGGCCTTTCTCGCGGACCATGCTGTAGGGTGTCCTGACCGCCAGATGGGGTGGAGCCGTGAACTGAGTCGTGGGACTCGTACACCGGTCCCAAAACGATCCCAGCACTCGTGATTTTTCGGTTGGCCATGCCGAGGAGGTGTCAAAGTCCAACGTCGGCCAAGCCAAAATGGAGCGCAAGAGGAATCCCCAGTGTTGCGGGGCCTATCACAGCGGACTCGACATTTAATTGGGGGCCGCTAGAAAAGTAGACGTGACGAGAATCTCCGGCCCAGGCCAGGGTTCTTTTGAACAGCCTGTCCTAAAAAAGTCACGAATACTTTGACTCGGGACTGTACGCTCAGAGGCTGTCGCACCAAGAGTGTCCTCTAGGTCCCCGGGCCAGAAGTCTCTGATTTTGTAAAACAAGCTTAATTTCGCAGTGAGGAACGTGCCTTGCGCTCTGGGAGGATGATGGGAATCGACCTGTTTTCTCTGCACGTGTCGCTTTTCTGTAACGCGCCCCTACCACGATCGCTGTGCAGCTCGGCCGCCGCCAAGCCTGTAGCTCCCGACTCGGCAGACAAATGCCGTTGGTGTCCAGCCGGGCGAGGTTGCGTCAAGCTTTTATGGGCCGGCTTGGCCAGCACGGAAGGCCATATTGGGCAACAAGGAAGCTCATCTGGCGTCATGAAGGCACTTGGCGAGTCATTTCACACCTGTCCCGTCACACGGACCTGTGCATTACTCTGCCGTACGTCAGTTTCAAGACCCGTCGTGTCTGCATCGGTTGAGTGGGTGAACGAATGTCTCGTGAGGTCTTAGACATCGGAAACATCTGACCTCTTCCTAAAATACTCGCTTCCTAACTAAGTTCGATGCGATGAAGGAGGCAACGATCCACTCTGCTGCTATATCTCCGTGGATTTCTTTGTTTTCCCCAATTGATCAACAACATGGCCTAGGGCCAATGAGGGGGGAGGGAGGTGTGGGGTTGATACCATCGCCAAGACCCAAAACCCATACCGGCCACCGGCCAGCAGCTGGTCACACATCGGGAAAAGACGGTCCAAATATTTTGAGGATCATGTTGGTACTGAGCCATGATGGATGACGGTCAAAAGGCTGGATTGAGACTGGGTCAGCCCGGGGTGACTCCGGTCAGACCCGACTTGAACGTATAGGCAATCAGCTTTTGAGGCACTGGCCTTGGTGTGGTCCACATTATCAGTATCGCTTGACCATACCGTTAAGCATAATCCCCCAGGGGGAAGAGAGGGGAACCAGACCCACGTTGCCAAGCTAGGAGAGGGGGCGGGGAATCCTTGGGGTAGGATCTTAGAGCCAAGCTAGTCGGTCAGACCAGTCGGCATGGCGTTCAACAGCTAGAAACATCGAGTCAGTCCGGGTAGCAGCTTGAGAGGGTACTAGCTACCGCGGTGTATGATGGGAGTCCGGATGGTGAATTGCTGAGATCCGAGCTATGGACTAGGCCCCTAAATGGAGAACACAAGTTACTCTTCCCTGGTCCAGGGAATAATTTTGTAGTATAAAGGTTCGTCGATGCCCGTGCCTTGTAGACCTTATTCAACATCTTTTGATTAAGCACTTCTTCGGTCAAGCCCATAGCCCCTTATACGGTCAAGAAACTTTCACCATTTCTCATCATGGCCGGCGGAGAAGCTGTCAACATCCTCAAGCTCAGCTTAGGCGGCTTGCCCAGGGAGACCCTCAACTGGAGGCTCTGGTTTGCCGTGTTCGCCTTTGGTCTCCTGGGTGCCGCTCGTGGCGTCGACGAAGGTCTCATCACCGGTGTCTTCAACTCGGCTGCTTTCAAAGAACAGGTTGGCATTAACGACCTCGATGCTGACGAGCTCGCCTCCATCAAGGGAACTGTTTCCTCGATGGTCCAGCTCGGTAGCATTCCTGGTGCGCTACTGTGAGTCAATACCCTTGGAACATTGCTTCAAGCTGCCTCGTGAACTTGACTCATTTGTGTCTTCATCTAGTGCCTTCATCGTCTGCGATCGAATTGGCCGTGTCTGGGCTACGCGCCAGCTCTGCGTTCTCTGGGTCGTCGGTATTGCCATTTTCATGGCAAACAACGGCAGTATGGCTGCTGTCTATGCCGGGCGTTTCATCGCTGGGGTGGGCATCGGCGAGACGGTTGTCGTGGGCCCGGTGTATCTCGCCGAGATCGCTCCCGCTCCCATTCGAGGTCTATGCACGTGTGCCTTTACCGGCGCTGTGTACCTCGGGATCATGATGGCCTACTTTGCCAACTGGGGCGCCGAAATCAACATGGGCGAGGGTTATAATCGTTGGGTTCGTCTATCTCTCCATTAATGCAAATCCCTGGACTTGAGTTTTGCTGACATTTGTTTTGCGCAGGGCGTCCCCACTTCTGTCCACATCATGTTCGCCGGAATCATCTTCATCCTCACGTTCTTCCAACTCGAATCTCCTCGCTTCTACGTCCGCAAGGGAGAGCCCCAGAAAGCACTCGAAACCTTGAGTAAGCTACGAGGCATGCCGGCCACCCACTCTTACGTCCTGCAAGAGATGGCAGAGATGGAAACCTCCTTCCAGGAGGAACAAGAAGCTACAATGGGCGTGGGATGGAAGGGATTATGCAGAGAGATCTTCTTGATCCGCCGCAACTCCTACCGCCTCTTCCTGACCAACCTTGCACAGCTCGCGGCCTGCTGGTCCGGTGGCTCTTCTATCACCGTCTATGCCCCTGACCTATTCAAGCTTGTGGGCATTACCGGTCAGGAACAGTCCCTCTTCTCGACCGTCATCTTTGGAATTGTCAAGTTTGTTGCCGCAGTCATCTGCGCACTTTTCCTCGTCGATCTAGCGGGCCGTAAGCGTTCCCTGGTCCTCGGAATTGCACTACAAACGGTCGCGATGTTCTACATTGCCATCTTCCTTCACCTCGTCCCGATTGCGAACAATCCGGACTTTGAACCTTCTCCTATGGAGAGCCGTGCCTCGACAGCAGCCATAGCCTTCATTTATATCTCTGGGGCGGGCTGGGCTCTCGGCTGGAACAGCGGACAGTACTTGCTTTCGTCCGAGCTCTTCCCTCTACGCATTCGTGCTGTTTGCTCATCCATCACCATGGCGATGCACTTCATTGGCCAGTACACCAGCAATCACGCTTTGCCGGTCATGTTGCTCGAGAAGGAAGGCCTCGGCCCGTCCGGTACCTTCTTCTTCTTTGCTGCCACGAGTATCCTGGGTGGTATTTGGGTGTGGCTCTTCGTTCCTGAAGCTGCTGGCCGCAGCCTCGAGTCCATCGACAAGCTGTTCGATCTGCCTTGGTACAAGATTGGTCTCCATGGCAAAAGGTTTGCTGAGGATTACGACCGAGAGCAGCAGGAGCGAAGGGAGGGAGAGGACGAGAAGAACACGGATGCCGTCACTTATAAGGAGACGGCCTAGGTCCTCGGCAGTACGCTGGGCGCAGGGTTGTAATAGAGCTGCGCTATTCTTTTGATCCCGATCGGTGGTTATGACATGCTGGATATCTGTAAGAAAGAATCAAAGCTTTACCATGCCTCTGATGACGGTCTGAGTCTGGGAAGTCGATCTCGTTTTTCTACACTGTGGGTTGTGATGACCGACAAGACAGCAGTTAATTATCCATTCTCTATAATTATACTTGCAGGAAAGCGTACATCGCTTGATAAAAGTCATGTCTATCATATCTGTTTTTGAAATCTAATATGCCTCTCTATTGTGTAACCACGGTCGAATGAAATCAATGCTAGCACCCAGAGCTCGGCTGATTCGTTCAGGTCGTCTTCACGTGCTAGACGTCTCGTTACTCCGGTGATACCCGAGCTCAGGGTACAGTGCGGGCCAGGACTGAGGATCCCAGGGATGGGCTGCCGGCTCACAGATCGTGCCATCGGGTGGTAAGGTGCCGGACTCGAAGTATGCACGGGTCATCTTGGCCGTGCAGAGTGACGGCTGCTGAGGTGTGCTGTGGCCGTGGGCGTCATACTTGACCAGTGAGCTGCCGGGAAACGAGGCACTGGCGTTCTGAGCAGAGACAAAAGGGGTTACAACGTCGTACTCGTTGCCGATGATTAGCAGCGGGTGCTTCGTGTTGATGGGATCGTGGAAGCCTCGCTCGAACCGCTCCTTGGCCGGCAGGCGCCACTGTGCGCAAACGTTGATGTTCCAGCTCATCATGTCACCCACAAGCCGGCTGCGCTGTACCATCTTGTCAATCAAGGGGAGCGCCTCGTCGAGATCATCGGTGCGGAAACTCTGGTCAGAGCAGGGGATAGCCGTGGCGGCTTCGTTGCCGAGGCCACCTGTGAACACAGCTCCGACACTGCTTAGTCCGTCAACGTATGCGTCCGTGAAGCCCTTGATATCGCCGCTGAGCAGGAGATGAAGGAGGTTGGCGAGAATCGGGTAGTTCCCAGGGCTGTATAGACGAGGACGGATGAGGGCTTTCAGGAAGGTATGATCCAGCAGTTGATCTTTGAGAACGTCGTGCGTAAACGCCTGAGGCCGGAATTTGTACGAATCAATTACGTCGTAAATCTTTCTCTCGATAGATTCGGCCGTCGCGTTCGGGTTGTGCTTTGCGAGGTCGCACAGTTGCGGCCGCTCAAAACATGTCCTTAGGAAAGCCGAGAAGACCTTGTCGGAGTCGGCCACAAGCTCCTCCCAGCTGGCAGATGTCAGCGAAATTATGATGACTGAAGCTGTGCAGAGGCATTGCTCACCTTCCATAGTAATACTCATGGATGTTCTGCACACCATCGAGGACTATCCGTTCCACCCTGTCGGGGAACATGGCAGCGGCAGTGGCGCCAACGACGGTGCCGTAGCTGAGGCCTGGAAGAGGTCAGCTGTGAGGTTGTCACCGGGCGAGCCGGGTCTTACCCCAGAATCGGAGCATCCGATCGCCTCCGAGAGCATCGACCATCTGCATGATATCGCGAACTGTGTAACTGGTTCCGACCAAGTCGCTGGCCTTGTCTTTGGCGTATTCGTAGCAGTTGTTAGCTTCTTGAGCTCCGAAGGCCCAATTGCGCCCGATTTCAGCCCTATCTTCAGGCTTCACAGCGATGTTGGCCTTGTAAGCCGGCGACAGCAGGCGATCTTCCGACGAGTTATAGCACGAGAACGGCATGACATCCACGGTTCCCCTGTCGAGGTCAGTCTAGAACGACGGGTTGGGCGCTTCTTTTGAATACCTTTGATCCCAACCAACGAGATCGAAGCCTTGTCCAGTCATGACATGCATGAGCTCGCCAAAAGCAGCCATGCTTTCACGACCTCCAGGGCCCGGGCCGCCGTAATGGAAGATTATGCTTCCTTTAGAAGGCTGCTTGAGCGCCGGGACTCGGAGCAGAGGAAGCTCAAGGGTTAGGTCCGACTCGGGGTCGGCATAGTCCAGTGGTACGGTGACGTTTCCGCATTGGACTGGAAGCCTGCCAATGGATGAGAGGGCCTCGTCACAGGAGCCCCATTCGATGGCTTCGTGAGCTGGCTCTACCGAGGCAGCTGATATGCCGACAAGGGCTGCACTGAAGAGAAGGGAGTACAGGGACATATTTCGTGTCTTGCTAGGTGAATGATTCGAGAGATAGCGAGGTCTAAGTTGTTGGTGCATCCGAAAGCCATTCCCTGAAGCTTTATACCCATTACAATTATTTTGTCTCTCATGGCCATTCCCACTATCATGGCTGAGAGCTGAGCTTATTAGCTTGGCAACTCGCGGCAACTGCTATACGTGTACCGTGTGCAAGGCGCAGGCATTGAAGTGAGACCTTGTGGGCCTTCGCATCGGTTCAGGGCCATAAAGGCAGGGTAGTAGAATCTGGCTGGCGCTAGCTCCCGCGTAAATCGTCGATCGGCGGTGCTAGCGGGGCGTTTTGTCTATGAATACGCGATTGCGGGTGGCTTAGCTCTACTTGTTCCGCGTATAGGTGATGTTACTTGAGGTCATGCTTACCGCGCCGCAACTTCTTACGAGAGCAAAGCCTAGCAGCCACAGTGGCTTCAGCTGAGGCTCAAGCCACGTGGCGCTGGTGGTGTTTGAGTTGAGGCTTTCCCAACCTCGTAAGTGACCTTATCGATCCTAACGGGGGAGTGATCTTCCTCATTGTGAATCTGGTGGAGTTGAGGGCCGAA
Organism: Verticillium isaacii; assembly: GCA_002851775.1. NCBI lineage: Eukaryota > Fungi > Ascomycota > Sordariomycetes > Glomerellales > Plectosphaerellaceae > Verticillium > Verticillium isaacii. The sequence continues at coordinate 7,398,214 of NMXN01000005.1, read as the reverse complement.
CGTCAACAGTGGTAACAAGGAAGCCAAGCCGACCACGAGACCGACGACTTCCTTAGCTATCCATAGAGCCGCTCTCTATCTCATTAATGGTGTATAAACTTCGGTGAACAGCCTGTCAGATGAGGTATTCGAACAATAAGCACATCCACGCAGAGGTAGATGAACGAGATCAGGACCAGGCTGCGGAAGTCGAAGCCCAACGAGATGGTTACCATGTCGCCCATGTGATGCAGGGTGTAGGGTCTAGAGTGTGAGTAGGGCCGGCTGATGCAGTCCTAAGTTCATTAAACGTCGATCAGTATGCGATGCAGGTAAATTTAGGGCACTAATATGACTAATAAGCTTCCGTCACCATATTTCTGCAACTGCTGAGCCGCTCAGCAGGGCTGACCCCGATCAATAAGGCCGCTTTCGAGCTGATAGGTTACTATCTAAGCTACTGGGGCGTTCATTCGCACAAATGGCTTCTTCTTGAGGGTGAGCTCACCCTGGCTGTTAGCTTCCGCAGCCCCGACCTTGTTGAGTAGGTGACGCCGGACGCCGTAGGCGATTGTAACAGCACTACGCATTCTCGCTGACTAGAGACTTTCTTGGAGGAATCTATGATATATGATATGATATATATTAACGCCGGGAAATCCTAGAAGCCAAAAGGCGCTCCCGCCGGCTGCTTTCATACATCTTGCTAGTGTACACAGTGTTGGAGGAATCTAGATAGAAAAGGGTAATCACATGAAAGAATAATGTCAACTTATATTTACACCGCTAGAAAGCCCCTACCGACAACACAACGCGACCCGAACGCTTTCATTTAAGTCATGGTCACTTGTATGCTACCTAATGATTAAGGCACTGTCTATGAGTCGGATGCTAGTGCTCGAATACATAGGCTAATGTGCTATGAATGAAACGACACCTTTTCTGTCATGTACGAATACCTCACTAGCTTCTGCCGGATCCCTAGACTTGCAAACCACCATCGTACTGGCCGCAAGCACGCGAGAGTAAGAGACACGGATTTGAAGCCGTGGATCTTAATGAGATTGTGCTTTTCTGGAATGAAAACAACGAAAGCCATTGTTTTTCCTGCAAAGCCTTAACCAAGCTTTGCAGAGCTATGTCGGAGGGCGGTGATTCATCCGCCGTCCCCTCTCGCGACGGTAGAGGAACTACGCGGGTTCAGCGCTAGGAACAGAATCCTGACCTCGGTTTCCGTCGTTTTTCGCCTGCCGCCACTGATAGAGCGGCACGAGCACACCCGTCCAGAGCGTCAGCGCTACTACCCACGACAGGGCGCTAGGCCACCCATGTGTCTCCGCGAATTCCGGTGCCTTGCCACTTGGCATCTGGAACTGCTGGAAAGGGATCGTCACCGCGTATCCTACCGAAATCATCCACCCCAGAATAAACGCGCGCTTCTGATCGTCACCGCCACATGACTCATTAACCCATCCCGCCAGCAGAGGCGTGTAGCATCCGTAGCAGCCCGTCAGGATGAACGCCGCCATGCGCAAGTCGTGCGGCACCTCCCAAGCCGACAGCACCGAGAAGCAGAACGTCCACAACAGCCCGACCGCCAGGCATACGGGCCCACGCCGGCCGATCTTGTCGGCTATGTAGCCAGACGACGTCATCACCAAAAAGTTGACGGCGCCAATAGCGGTGGGGATATTGTTGATCTCGGGGACCGTGTACCAGCCCGTGGCGCGCAGGTAGAGGGCGAAGTACTGCATGACATAATTGCCGCAGGTTAGGCTCCAGAAGCTGTAGCCCAGCGTGAAGGCGTAGACCTGCCAGCTGCCGAAGATGCGACCCAGGACGGACCAGGACATCTTTCCCGTAGGCCTTCGGCCTTCTTCTTCAATGCGCTCGCGGGCGCGCTGTTTCTCCCAGTCGTTGAGCCAGAAGGCTTTGGTAGTGTAGGGGGTGTCGGGGTAGCAGAGCTGCGAGGGAAGGGAAGCAGGGGTCAGTTCATGTGTTCTATGCACCCTCGGGGCCTATTTCGAAAAGAAACTACTCACTACACCGTATATGACGACTGGAATAGCCAGGATAAAGTCAAAGATGAAGAGCCAGCCTAAAGACCTCGTTAGTGAAACGGTACCCAGTATGACTTGTTCTAAAGGGTCGGTACTTACGCCACGCCGGCATACCACCTTTGCCCTCCATCCCCGTAAACAGCGCAGCCTGCAGGTAGCCGCTGAACATCTGCCCGAGCACGCCGCTGACGACAAACAGGCCGCTGCGTCGCGCAAGCTCGCTCTTACGGTACCATGAGCCGAGAACGTACATCAACCCAGGCCAAGCTGAGGCCTCGAAGAGACCGATAAAGAAGCGTAGGATGTAAAACTCGTGCGCGTGGTTGCATTTGAACAGAAAAAGCACGAAAAGCGACCACACGAACAAGCATCCTGGCAACCAGAAGCGCGGCGGGACAATGGTCAGAATCATGTTGGAGCCGGTGCCGCCGACGATGGTGCCAATGAGGAAATACGTGTTCATCCAAGAGAGTTCGTCACCAGGGCCGAAGCCGAGCTGGTCAGCCATGCCTGAGACGTAGGCGTTGGCGACGTTATTCTGGTCGAGCTGCATGTAGGGGAGGGGAATGAATTAGAGCCAGTTCATCAACAGTGACAATGTGTGCATATGGCGACCATGAGGGTTCACCATGAGGTGTCAGGTTTACTCACCTGCTTCAGGAAGAACATGAGACACGAGTAGCTCAGAAGAAACCAATCGAGCTTGAAGATGAGTCTCTTTTCCTCCTTGGAGGTGCCTGGCTCGTGCCAGTGGAAAAAGCGCTTCAGGCCCGTGACCTTCTCCTTCTCGTAGCGCGGCGCCGTTACAGTAGATGCAGGACCTAGGTCTTTACTATCCCCAAACCCCTGTGGCGTTGGCGACGACGGGCTTTTCCTGTCGGCGTCAATGAAGGCCGGAACATTCTTCTCGCTAGCCGGAGAGATGGCAACAGAGCCGCCTTTGACCTCGTCATTGGAAGCCATTTCGGTTCAACGTGGCGCGAGGAATTAAAAGAAATAGGGACTTTCCCGTGGTCCCAAGGGCCTATGAAGAATGAGACGGCGGTGAATCGTCGAGGCAGAGAAGCGACGAGTTGCAAAGGTCTCTGAAATCTCTTGTAAAGAAGAACGAGTCAGAGCATCCAAGTCAATCCCGCACCGACGGTTTGGTTCGGCAATCACTGACACGGCCGATCACTCTCTTGATATACCTTCAGTCCCGACCGCCGATGCCAAGTAGTTCAGTGGAGAGTGAGCGGTACATCCACCGTCGCATCGAGGGTTGGAGCCCCTTCTCGGGAGTGGATACGATACACCCTGGATTTAATGATAGTCCTGATGTCGTGAGCACCCTTCTTCGGCGAGGGCAGCCAACCCCTGCCATCGGGAGGGGTCGCACGTCTCTTATTATCACCTCACCCGCGCTATCGACTCCAACATTCATCAAGAAGTGGGCTTGCCATGCCACATGGCCGGCGATCTTACGATGATCTATTCCTTTGAGGGTATACTGCTCCAGTTCTCGCAGCTTGAATGTACCTACCAAGGGTGTGAAGGTAAGGAACTAGAGATTTAGTTGTCTCGGTGCCAGATATCTGGTTCTAAGACCCAGCTCTTCGGTATCGAACGCCTATCAGATATGGACAGCTTGCATGTCAATTTCTTTTCTCTGCGTGTATCTTGTATCAGGTAGCTTGAAATGACAGTGTCAACGCAATCAACTTTGTCTGCAGCTGCAGCTTGGGATGCCGAACCTACGCCCCCAAGATGGCCACCGAGGTGACCCCAGCTCTGCTCTCAAAGCTACGATTGCTCTTTGCAGAATTATCCCAGTGCGACATAAGAAGTAGCATGGAGATACTGACCGTCACGGCATTGCGTGATTGCTGGGCGCCCGGAGTACTTCTTAAAACCGTTTAGCTATCGTGCGCGTGCATGCTGCCGAGGGGGGGCGAAACTGCTCCAAGGCTAAGCGGCAACGACTTGAAACAACAGGGAAGCCCCCATTACTGAGGGGTCAAGTCACGTAAAAGCCAATGACAAGAGGAGTCAACACCTGATCTGTCTATTGCTAGCGGCGCCGATCTGTGCACGCCATCGTTCTCGCCAGGGTCCCAGGGTCGAACCAGCGGCCATCAATACCGGCAAGTCTGGATTCGCACTGATCCTAGCCCCGTCTTGTTGCTGCAACATCGCCTCGAGAAATTTGGTCGGATCCTGCCCGATGGAGATGCAGATAACGCCATCGCCCTTGTTATATTGGACTTCCAATGAACTTCTGTTAAACCCTGGATGCCAATGTCAGGTTCAGAAGAGCACCCGGAAACCGCGCATCAGCGAGCACGATGCGTGGAGCAGTGTGGGGGTCTGTGTCGGACTTCCTCATGCGTACAGCTTGGCTCGGACTTCGCTCCCGACGGCCTGGGTTCGACCATAGGCGCGGCATGGACATTTTTGACCACGCAGGACACACCTTACATGCTGCATCTATCCTCTGTAGGTGATACCTAAACGTCAGTAACACGTCCTAGATTCTTATCCATACTCCGGGCCTATACCCATTACCATCGGGTGCAGTGAGTCCAGTCGCTAACTGACATTACAAAGATATCATGGCGGACATCAACATTTCGATCGACCGTGGCGGCACATTTTGTGACGTGATCGCTTGGATTGAAGGCCGAGTACCGGTGATCTTCAAGCTCTTGTCTGAGGACCCGGCCAACTATACCGATGCCCCGACAGAAGCAGTCCGGCGGGTGCTCGAACTCGCCAACGCGGAGGCGCTTCCCAAAGGCGAGAAGATTGACGGCTCCAGAATCGGTATGTTTTGATCACACGATGCCTAGTTCTCACCCTGTGAGGTACGCAGAAGGTTGACACAGGAACAGCATCATGCCGAGTCGGAACAACAGTCGCCACGAATTCGTTGCTGACTGGAAATGGCGCCAGGTTCGCCTTGGCGACTACGAAGGGTGCGTATCTGAGTCGAAAACATGACCTATAGGTCATCAACCCTAATTGGCAAAAGCTTACATGAGTGAATCATCGTATTGGCAGGCTTCGGAGATGTCTGTATCATCAGCGACTCTCATAGACCAGAGCTCTTCAACCTGGACATCCGCTTGCCGAAGGCTCTTCACTCGACCGCCATTGAGATTGATGAGCGCATCACTATCGAGGACTACGACCTGAATCCATGCCCTATAGACAAAGAGATCGGTACAGTCGAGGACTCGAACATCCTTCGCACCGAGAGTGGCCAGGTCATCCGCATCCTTACCAAGCCCGATAATACTAAAGTACGAGCACAGCTACAGGAGCTGCGAAACCAAGGTTATGAGTCTCTGGCCGTCTCTTTCATGCATGGCTATCTGTACCCAAAGCATGAGGATATCGTGGCTAAAATTGCACGCGAACTTGGTTTCCGATACGTCACAACGTCATCTGAGACCAACCCGTCCATTAAATTCCTTGAACGCACAAACTCAACCTGCTCTGAAGCCTACCTCTACCCGGTCATCAAGTCGTACGTGGATGACTTCAAGGCCGGGTTCAAGGTTCTGCCCCAGAGACTTGAGTTTATGTCCTCCGACGGCGGTCTTAAGACGGCGCAAAAGTTCCGAGGCAACGAAGCCCTTGTGAGTGGCCCGGCCGGTGGCGTTGTCGGCATCGCACGATCCTGCTTCGATGCCGAAGATGGCACGCCGCTGATTGGCTTCGACATGGGTGGCACGAGTACAGACGTCTCAAGATTCGATGGAAAATACGACTATCTTTCCCAGACGACCATCGCAGGCCGGACCATTGCCGTTCCGATGCTCAACATCGCCACCGTCGCAGCTGGCGGCGGCTCCATTCTCTTCGCCCGCAACGGCCTACTTGCCGTCGGCCCGGACTCGGCCGGCGCCCACCCAGGCCCAGCCTGCTATCGCAAAGGCGGGCCCCTAACCGTTACCGACGCCAACCTGTTCCTCGGCCGTCTGGTGCCGTCGTCGTTCCCGGCCATCTTCGGTGACAATGCTGACCAACCGTTGGACCTGGACGTCGTAACGCGTAGGTTCCGCAACATCACGGACGACTTCAACATCCAGACAGGGCAGCAGATCACGCCCGAAGAGGTCGCGTACGGCTTCCTCGACATCGCCAACGAGACCATGAGCCGACCGATTCGCAACACGACAGAGGCACGTGGGTTCGCGCCTGAGAAGCACAACCTGGTCAGCTTCGGTGGCGCGGGCGGGCAGCATGCGTGCGCGATCGCCAGCAAGCTCGGCATCGGACGCGTCATGATCCACAAGTGGTCGTCGCTGCTGTCGGCGTATGGGATTTCGCAAGCCGAACTGCAGTCGGAGACGGTGGTGCCATTCACGGGCAAATTGACAAATCATCACTTGGAAGAGATTGAGACACGCTCAGCGACGCTGCGAAAGGCGTTGGAGCAGGAGCTAGAGGCGCAGGGTGCCAATGCCGAGTCCGTCGAGTTTGAGAAGTCGCTGGTTCTCAAGTACTTTGGTACTGATACGACTTTGACCATTCCCAAGCCTGAAAATGGCGATTACAAGGCTGCGTTTGAGAGCATACATCTCCGCGAGTTCGCATTTTCGATGACTCGGGACATCATTATTGAAGCAGTGAAGGTGCGCGGCACCGGCAGCACAGGGCAGCGCGAGGAGCACGTTTCGGCTCTGAAAGAAAAGGCGGCGATCAAGGGGTTTCGGTCACATACACCCATCAAAACGCAGAGAGTCTACGTTGGCAATGCTTGGCAGGACGCCGGGGTCTTCAGACTCCAGGAACTGCCCGCCGGCAGCGTGATCGACGGGCCAGCCATGGTCATCGATGAGACCCAGACCATCTGGGTCGAGCCCGACTTCCAAGCCTGTATCCTTACAAACCATGTCCTGCTCGAAAGTCGCGCCGCAGCCGCAGCCCCAGACGCGAGCAACACCACAGTTGGCCGCCTCCCCACGACGACCGACTCCAACTTGGTACCGGCTACCACCCTTGCTCAAGAACCTGTGAACCCCATTCGCCTCTCCGTCCTGGCCCACCGCTTCATGTCCATCGCCGAGCAAATGGGCAACACCCTCCAGCGCACCTCGATCTCTGCCAGCATCAAGGAGCGCCTCGACTACTCCTGCGCTATATTCTCCCCCGACGCTAAGCTCGTCGCCAACGCGCCGCACATCCCCATCCACCTCGGGTCCATGCAGTTCGCGATCCAGGCCCAGCATAAGCACTGGGCCGGTCGCCTGCGCGACGGCGACGTGCTTATGACGAACCACCCGCAGTGGGGCGGCACACACCTGCCCGACATCACTGTAGTGACGCCCGTTTTCGTCGGGGACGCCATCGCGTTTTACGTGGCGTCGCGCGGACACCACACGGATATCGGCGGCAAAGGGATCACGAGCATGATGCCCGAGTCGCGTGCGCTGTGGGAGGAAGGGCTGAGCGTTAAGTCGATGAAGATCGTTAGTGGTGGGGAATTTCTGGAGGAGGATGTTCGAGCCGCATTCGAAAAGGCGGGCTCATACCCAGGATGCAGCGTGTCGAGGCGATTGGCGGACAACATCTCGGATCTGAAGGCGCAGGCGTCAGCCAACCAACGCGGCAAGGTGCTGCTGCGCCGGCTGTGCGGCGAGTACGGCGTCGGCGAGGTGCATCGGTACATGGAAGGAATCCAGGGCAATGCGGAAGCCGCAGTGCGGGATGTTTTTCGGCAGGTGGCAAAGGCCCACCCGGAGCCGTTGCACGCGACAGACTACTTTGACGACGGGACCCCGATCGCGGTCACCATCACGATTGACCCTGTGAAGGGAAGTGCCGTGTACGACTTTGCGGGCACAGGCCCGCAGATCTGGGGCAACTACAATTGCCCAATCTCCATCTGCCACTCAGCCATCATCTACACGGTGCGCTGCTTGATCGAGATGGACATTCCGCTGAACGAGGGTTGTCTGGCGCCGGTGGATATCCGGGTGCCGGAGGGGTCAATTTTGAACCCGACGCCTGCAGTTGCTATCTGTGGCTCTACCTTGGCGAGCCAACGTGTCATTGACACGATCCTCAGAGCCTTCGGTCGCAGCGCTGCCAGCCAGGGGTGCGCGAGCAGCTTCGGCTGGGGCATGGGTGGCAAGGACGCCGAGGGAAACATCAAACCGGGCTGGAACTACGGCGAATCACTTGGTGGCGGCTCCGGCGCAGGAGATGGATACATTGGAGCTGATGCCGTCTGCGTAAGTGGCAAAGAAGCCTTTCCAGTGACACCAGCTTTCCGTGAAGAATGGCCTCATTCGAGACTAACAATTCCTACCCAGGTCCATTCTACCAACACGCGCAGCACCGACCCCGAAGTCGTGGAAAAGCTCACTGCCGTCCTTGTCCGCAAGAATCAAATCCGGCATGGAAGCGGTGGCAAGGGCAAGTGGAATGGCGGTAATGGCCTACAACGGGAGATAGAGGCAAGAATCCCTCTGAAATTCAGCATTCTCAGCGATCGTCGTGTTTATCGGCCGTACGGCATGAAAGGCGGTGAGCCCGGTAAGAAAGGCGTCAACATCGCCTACAAATTCAACGATGATGGATTGCTAGAGCCGGTGAATCTGGGAGGTAAAGGTGTAATCAACCTGGAACCCGGCGAATACATCCAAATCAACACCCCTGGGGGTGGCGCATTTGGTCCGGCGGATGGGCAAGCCGCTGCTTTTGACGGGCTCGATGACTTTCACAGGGCATATGTGTAGAGGGTAACCGTAGAGTAAACCAGGCACGCCCGAAAACATTATTTCGCCGAGCGTGCCTCTTGCCATATCTTTCGGAAACGCTGTCTGTTTCAAGTAGAAAGTCCTTTGTCGCTGCCCAGGTGCGTGGACTGGTGTTGAGACAAAGGAACGTCCCTAGCAAACCTATTTCTGACGCTCCCTCTTCATGGCATCAGCGCAGCCTCCAATCATAACCTCCGCTTCGGGCGAACTGATATACTCCACGGCCCGCTCTTTCGTCCTCCCAATGGCCTTGACGTTGTCCAAGTCCCCGATATCTGCCTCCTCCCTCTTGCCAAGCAGAGTCCAGCGCCACACCCCGTCTCTGCCCTCCACCCAGTCCGGCAAGCCGTCGCCAACGTTGAAGCGCCAGTACTTCTTTCCCAAAGGCCGGGGCGCGAAGGCGTTGATGAGCGACCGGAACAGGATGTTAGTCAGCTCCGTGTTAGTCGCAATGCTAGCCAGTTCGCCAGCGAAGCTGGGGATGTTGCGGACGTCATGGCCGCCGGTGGCGAGGGGCGTGCCAGTACCGATGCTGAGAAAGCAGCTGGTCGCGCGGGCGGGCCCGTATACGCCAAGGACCTCGTTCCAGACCCTTCGGAAAGTCTGGGTTAGCGGGAAAGAAGTCAGGGTTCACGGTCGGGGTGCTGGAGAGAAATCACATACCATCCCAGGGGGTTATTCGCCTGCAGCCCGCCATCCACAAACTCAACGTCGCGGACCTTAAGGGGCTTGAAGTACGATGGTGCCGCTGAGGTCGCGCGGGCCGCCTCCCAAAGCTTAATACTGGGGAGCTCCGACTTTTCGAGTGGATTCTCATATGAGCGGAAGACCATGGGGGCCCGGTTGTTGCTGCCGACTCGCCTGGTTGCCATGACGAAACTGTGTGATCACTACTGTCAGATGATTTTCACATGGCTGTCTAGGCGAGGTTGGATACTTCGGTACAGCTTTCGGGGACACTTACATCTTGCACATCTTCGACGTCTCTTCGTCGAGAAGCAGGACCTCGTCAGGGTCCGTTTTGAGCTTCTCCTTGACGAGTTCCTTGATGCAGCCCTCCAACGCGCCGGCGTCCCACTTGGATCCAGTCAGCGCCAGCATGGACTTGGCCCAGCGGCTGCCGGGGAAGACACGGTCCATGAATTCCGAGTACTTCTGTAAACACTCGGGGACAGTCATCTGAAGACGGCCGAGCATGATGGCAATGAGACTGTGGAATTAGTGTTAGGCACGTTTCTACCCGAGGAATTCTGGACCGGCTGGGTCATGGCAACAACTTACCCACCAGTGCTGGTGCCGCCGATCATGTCAAACACCTCGCACGGCTTCTTGCCGGGAGCAGCCCTCTTTAAGACTGCGTCCAGTATCATGAGTGCAGCGACGCCGCGTACACCACCACCGTCTGAAGGTAGGTCGTTGGTAAGGCCAATGTCTCGCAAACAGCTTTGTGGGATCTCGAAGCCCCCTTGAAATTCGACTTACCAAGAGACAAAACCCGCAACGGTCTATCATCAGCCGCCAAAAGCTTCTCAGCCCGGAACAACATCTGCGGCTCGGGCACCGAGATCTGCATTGACTCGGGGAAGATACTGCTATTGACATCTTGGAACACCTCTTGGATACTGAGGACGGTCTTTTTGATCTGCCCGAACTCCAGGGGATCGCGAGAAACTGGTTGACGAGTTCGTGTCAAAAATCTAGCTTAGAGGGCAACCCGTAAGATTCATTTGCGCAGGAGACACAAACCTGGGGATCCAATCTTGAGGATCAAGATGCCCTGCCTCACCTTGAGCTCCCACCCCGCAAACCGAGCGCAGAGGCGTACGGCAAGAACATTGCCATCCTGCCATCAAATTTTGTCAGCGCGATCTCTCGGTAATAACATGCTTGGAACAAATCCGCCGCGCTCACCTCCAAAAGTCGAAACATGTCATGCTTACGGTCGAACAGCGTGCCCTCAGCCTGCACATACAAGAGTCAGGAGTTGCCTCATGCCAACCAACATACTTCTTGACAGTACGAGGACCGTATTACCCATTCATTGTCTCCCCTGAGGAACGGGCTACTGTGGCTGACCCACGTCAACGTGATGCCGTCCTTAACGCGCGGCTGCGCATCGTGTGGCGTTTCCATGATGGACACCTCGAACCAGGTCCAGTTGCCGCCAAGCTCGTCGTCGCTCCAGCCCTGGTCTCGCGACTCTGCCTCGAGTTGGACGGTATGAATGCGGTCAACGACAGCTTGGCTCAGAGGCTGTGGGAGGCAGCCACTAGATTCAGTATTGCGAGTTACGTATGGAGGTCTTCTTTTTCAAGAGAATAGACGAGTGGGTAAATCATACCGGAGTGTGGAACCACATCATCGTCTCAACCTCGGGCCCCTTCGCAATCAGGCTCAGGGGCTCTTGGGCATGGACAATATACCGGCCGTCACGGATGCTGGCATCCTGACCGTCGGTCAAGACGGGGAGGTCAGCGCGCTCTGTCTCGGAGATCATCTTGGAGATGAGTTGTAGGAGCGTGTGGAGGAGTGCTAGAGTGTGACTGTTCGTGAGCAGGCTCAGAATAAAAGCAGGGAAAGCCGATGCTAAGGGCGTTGTTGCAGGGCAATGAGAGAATCCCGCCGATTGAGGCCACGATATGCTCATCATTTATGCACTAATGCTTATCATCAGAAGCGAGGCTTCAGCATTCTTCTGCGGTCATCCACACAACAGCCTGTTAAGGTAATGAACAGAGTGGACACCCTTTCACAGCCCCGTAAACTATGCAACTATGACTGGTTGCAAACATCCTCGCGGACAGCACCGCCAAATGCTTGCTTCTTCGTATCACTGGGGCGCATCAGTACGCATTCATATTGGACGAGCACGTCGTGGCTTGAGGTCTAGAAGACGCCAGCCTGGTCACACTCACCCCCTGCCCTTGCCGACAATTTGCGCGGCCAGCCGTGCATGCATGTGTAGGGCTGATATCTGACTTCCAATATTTGCATGACTGCGCCGAGCTGAAACCGTGAAGCATGTCTATCAGGTAGTGTCTTGATAAGCTTTTGGTAGCTACGATTCAGCCGCACATGCACAGCTAAGCCAGCGCCAATGCCCGCATGAAAGTCTGACGTTATCACTTTCCTTTGGCGTCACGCTAACCATTCACAGCCCGCATCCGAGTGATTCAGCTCTATGGAATACATATTGAGAGGCCTGTCGCTGAACAGACCACCCTAAAAAAGACTCCAACCTGTCTATTGCCCGTTGCTATCGTGAAATGACATCTGATATTCCCTCTCCTCCCGTTTAAGCATAGTAAACCTTCCCGGCACTAACGCCAGGCCTCTGCGCGCCGTCATTCACATAGCTGGGGAGCTGCTCACCAGCCTAGGAGTCTTTGGCACCACCAAGCCTCATATGGTACTGGCCGTCAAAAACCGGCGCTTGTCCCACAGAATACCCTCGCTAGTACTGCTGATCACAGCCGTGCTGGCTAGACTCACCACCACCCGAGTCTGCGGCCTGCCCACCGGCCGGGGGGAGAGGTGGCATGTCTGCATCGAATAGAGGTGTTTGCACCTCGGCGACGCGAAGGACCTCGTACAGAGTGGCGGCGCCAGCAGGCCACATGGGGTCTGAGGCGGGCACGTCGCCGCGCAGGTCTGCTCAACGGGCCGTTGTGGCCGTAAAAGACGGCGTTGGCTTCCTTGCGCTCGGTGATGATGGTGCCGTCGATCAAGACGCCGGCGTAGAAGCCGCGAGACTTCACTTAGATGAGCACGGGCTTGAGGGACATGCTGCTGCTGCGGCATCGGTGGCTCATGCTGGGACGGAGCTTGCTGTTGTTGTTCTCGGGACCGGGATCGGGATTGGTGCTGGACCTATTAATGACATGGTCGTTGGCCTGCTGGACTTCGAGCTGGGCCTTGGCGGCCTGCTGTGATGGTGGTGTCGGTCCCTAGGCTGACGCGAGTGCTGTTGAAGGCGAGATAGGGCGTCACGCGAGTTGATGACACAGACGCAATCGTAGAAATCCACGCCGATCACGAAGCCAGCACCCAGAGAGTGGACCCTGATACTCGAGGGTAACGACAAGCAGCCAGCGGGCGATGAGAGATCCGGAAGCCGTGCCGCCAGGAAGTTTGAATCCGGCACGGCCTGGTGAATATGGCGAGACCCTGGGCCTTGTTGATGGCTTTGGAGGGGATCTTGATGATGGCGGTCTGGCGGTCGGGTTTGCCGGGCTTGATCTCTCTTTTGTCGCTGTGGCATTACCTCCGGTCTTGGGATCCGTCTCGAGGGGCTTGATAACACCCGCATCGGAGGTGATACCGTACTCGCAGAAGCTACTCTGGGTATATGTGGTCGCACTCATAGTCCATGGTGGTTAGCAGGAAACTCCGAGAGCCCATCCTGTTATAGCGAGGACGCTAATAGAGGCGGCCTTATTGGCCATCCTCGAAAGGAGGGTGCCCTAGTTACGGCGCTGCTTGTCCTGGGGCTGGACCTGCTGAGGGAAGTGTTGGTCATAGGCAAAGGGTCATCCTGAGCATAGCCCTACGCCTAGCGTGGCGGGGGTGTTAAACCTCAGTCTACTAGGTAAAGAGATAGAGGAGGGACCATAGCTTCGTCCTGATTTAGAGGAGGAGCACAGGGTTGGCGGGGTCGTTAAGCAGGGTTCTGTGCGCCGCAGCTGGCCGCGTCCTGGTTCGTCGGGCGCGAGCTGGGCAGAGGAGCAAAGGGGCCCTCACGCTTGAGAGACGAGGTGTAGTAGTCACTCTCATTATCGGACTTCAATATCGGGCTTCACATCCGGGCCGATCTGGATGGGAGGCGGGCCGCGCGGAGGAGAGTAGTACTACTAGTCTAGTTCTTCCGCGGGAACGGCAGGCCTTTCGTGGTTGCCAAACACAAGAGGCGATTAATAAAGCTGTCTATATGCTCAGTAGCTGATACGATTGAGAGGATTTGTCTCGAGGTTCGTGTTCGAGAGCGGAAGAGGCTGGGAATCGAAGAGTCAGCTTGACAAGAAAATGACGAGTATCAAGAAATTGGATAGTGATACCGTGGAGTTGGATCAATTTGGGCGGACGCGAGGTTACATGGAGTCCGTAACATATAGGCGCGCAGTAGAAATCATGGACCACGTTGGAAAAATTCTGGCTGATGTTTGTGGTTCATGCGATGAATATGCACCCTGGATAGCGAAGCGTACAGAAGAGCTTGCGACGGGGCGAGGCGCAGCGAAGCTTCCTTGGTCATGACCCTGGGAATCAATCGCTAGCAGGGCTTATAATTCCGCAGTCAGCTCGCCTCAACACGTGCTCACTTCCTGTTTACTTTGTGCTTACCACTCTCACCGTCGCGCTATCGTCGAAAATTCAGCCATGACAGCAGCATTAAGCTGTGTTCAATGCGGCATCACCACCGGAATATAGATGCCCTGATGGGTGTTGGTCTCGCATGGCCGCGCAGTCCTTTTGCCGAAGGACCCTGCTACCATGACTGACCTTAGCATCTCGGCGATTGTGCTGTGATCTCGACATAACTCTGCATCACCAAGGTGCCTCCAGATATAGCTGAACAACATACCGTGCCAATCCGAAGGATGTGTGCACTCCAGAGGCCCGAGTGTCAAGAAGGTAACGTGTACTGACGTCGATCAATTTCGTACGGCTGGCGTTCCTCTTCACTGACAGCTCGGCGCAAGGTCGAATCAGGAGGTTCACAGAACGAAGACGCAAGATGAGACGAACAATGTAGCTTTTGCCGGCTCGAATTCACGACAAGACTGCTGACATGGATCGGTACAAACTCCGGAGCCAGCTCTCGAACGTCCGGCGGAGGTCAGCGCACTGGATCCCTGTAGCCGCGCAGGGGCTCCCACTCCTCGCCAAACACCTTACCACAACAACTAACGTTTCTTCCTCATTCTGTTCCTTCTTTGCCATCATATCCCTTCCGTGCAAACAAGAAAATGAATCGCCTCTCTTCCCCTGACTTGAAGATTAAGCGAAAAAGTGATCCGGTGCACGGGTGTTCATTTTTATTTTCTCTTCCAAGCCCCTAAAGGGGTGTCGTCGCCTTTAACATCAACATCGTCTTTTTTACTTGCCACGCCTCTTGTTGGACATAGGCTCCTTGACTGAGTGTATCATGTTACCGAGGTGGTATAAGCTAGAATCTACTTTGGGAAGAGAGGGTTCGAATGATATGAGATAGATAGTATTTTTATCTGTTCTAAGGCTCTCTGAGGCATGATCTCTTAGATAGGGGTGACGTTGACAGCAGAAGGACCCTTTTGTCCATCTTGAATCTCGAACTCAACGTTTTGGCCCTCCGCTAGAGTTTTAAATCCATTCTAATAATTTTAGCTGATGAAGTCGTCGACCACATTATTCAATGTGTAAGAAGAAACGTCGAACATACTCCCTGTATTGCGCTGAAGTGTACAAAGACGTCCTTACTTCCATCCGCCGGCGTGATGAAGCCAAATCCTTTGCTTTCGTTAAACCACTTGACCTGGCCCTTGATCTTAGCAGCCAATGCGCTGCTGATACAGCATGCGAGGAGAGCATATGTGAACTTCATTTTCGAGGATGGCGTGGAAGGTTTTGTGTTGGTAAATCGGACAAGATTGTTAAAGAGGTCGTGGGGACGTAGTGGAGTGGTCGCCGTGGCCGTAGTTATCCAGAAGGGTGGAAGCAGCTTAAGTAGCGTTCATCACTAACACAATAGCCTAAGATATGTGCCGCGAGATCTTCACGCTCTGCATACCAAAGCGGACCAAAATAATGGTGTCCATCAATGATCTCACAGGCTGTCTCAGCTCGGCTGAGGCTGCGCAATGTACCGGAAAATTTCACGGAACGCCAATTCGCCCAGGCACCTCACGTAAGACACGGAGAGACATAGCGAGTAGTAAATGCCTCACCCCCCTCTCTCTAAACATCCCGTCTGAATAAGAACGCGTCAGAACTGCTACAAACATTTCGCAACGCAGATCACTTCTACTTAGGCACCCCCAAGTGACGTTGATGATATCCAAAGGGCCGAATGAAAATGTCGTGATGATAAACAAGGGCCCACCGACTCAAGCAAGGAAAACTCTAATCGTAGAAGCGAAGCAAAGCTGGAAAAGCTGGCTGAGCGACCTGCATCTCTTCGACTGTCAAGCGCATACCTGTCAAATATTGCAGATCAGCTTCATGTCTACTACAATGCTCTTATTCCTCGCTAACCTGAAACAACCTTACCATGTAGGGCAACCTGTACTATATTGTCAGGTTTAACCTGCCGGCCTAAAGGGAACAGGTGCGGTCGAAGCCCTAACTAAGGACACAAGAGTTGCGGGTACTCGAGACCGCTACAATAGGAGCTGTGGAGGGGCTCTCTCCCGCAGAATGAGGGCAGATTCCAAATGTTTTATATCGCTATATCTACGAATTGACTGTGGGGCGCGGTATTGATAATCCTCTTCACTGTGCCTACGACTACGCTCTGACATGTAGTCACTTTCTTTCTTCCCACCTGTCTATTGAGATTATCTCTCCAGAGTACACCAGCACTGATCGCCTCTGCTCGCCTACAGTATCACGTTCAGTCACTCAAGCCCGGGACGCTAAGTCTCATAGACAATATTTCATGCCATACCCTGTCCTCTATCATAGTACATAAGAAATAGCTGGATGTAAGAATCCGAGGTTCCATTACAAGCAAAGCTAGCTTCGGCTTTGATGGCGAGGATAGACGACCTGCCTTTTGGCGTGGATGCGAGGAATAGAGGGATCGTCATCCCTGTCCACAAGCAGCCAGAATAGCACATGCCTAGGCAGACATGCTTAAAGCGACAATTTTAAGCACTAGCAATTGCATCCTCTTTGAAAGGAAGTCAAAAGCCCAAGATCGCCTCTGGCAATAAACCATAGCTTCACGTCACACTCGCCAACGCTAACACCGTTATGGTCTCGCTGTGCACCTTCCGCTTTGTCGTCGTGGCCCTTATCGCCGGCACGTCCCTCTAATCACAATGACCCAGCACTGAAGCTTTCACCAAACCTCGTGTCTTCCTCCACAGCGACATCGCCAATCAGCCTGACGATGCCCAGTCACTCATCCGATTGTTAATCTACTCCAACGAGCTGTGTATCGAGGGCCTGGTTGTCACAATAAGCGTCTGGCTCAACGATACCACCCGTCCAGACCAGATGCATGATATCGTCGACGCCTATGAGCAAGTCCTGCCCAACCTGCGTAAGCACACCGAGGGCTGGCCAGAGGCCCCGTATCTCCATGCTCTTATCGCGTCGGGGCCAACTTCTACGAAATGGAAGGAGTCGGCGAGGGCCGCAACAGGGAGGGTTCCCAGCGCCTTGTCAACGCCATCGACGATTCCGACGAACCTCTTTGGATCCCCGTCTGGGGCGGCGCATCTATCCTCGCCCAGGCCCTCTGGCACGTCAACGCGACTCGTAGCGCTGCCAAGGCTGAAGTCTCAAGCTCCAAGCTGCACGCCTGCGCCATTTCCGGCCAGGACAACACTGACATCTGGATACGCCGCCACTGGCCGCACCTATTCTACATTGCTTCAGTGCACCACTTCAGCCGCTACAGTCTTAGCTTCTTAGAGTGGAATGTCAGGCGAGCAGTACTATAACTTCCCCTGCCTCGCCGACGAGCGTATCTTGTCCCCGGCTTGGATCGCTCAAGACATATAATCTACAGGCGCCCTAGGAGCTCAGTACCCCGACTCCGACTTCCCTGTCGAGGGCGACACCCCGCCTTTTCTCTATCTCATTCCGAACGGCTTTTCAGACCCCGAGCATCCCCAATCGGGGTCCTGGGGCGACCGCTACGGCCCCGTCAATGATGGTGAAGGCCACTATGCCGACACCATTGACGCCATCCGATCCAATGATGGCAAAGTCATCATGGGCTCGCACCTGACCATTTGGCGGTAGCGCCAGGCCTTCCAGAACGACTTTGCTGGCCGTATCCATTGGGGCGTTGCTGATTCCTTTGCTGGAGACCGGCACCCGCCGGTGGCCGTCGTAAATGGCGATCGGACGCGAGATGTGATCAGGATCTCGGGGCAGAAGATTGTGCTCGACGCGTCCGGTTCGTGCGGCGGCGATGGAGATGGGCTTACGCACCAGTGGTGGCAGTAACTTGATCCGACGTCGACGCAGAACACTCCTTTCAAGACGGTGCCACGACTAGGGTAAAGCCGGACGGACACCGCCAAATTCACAGCGACGGTGCCTGCGGAGGAGATTATGCGCAGCGCAGGGCGGAACCAGCACCCAGAAGAGGATAAGCACGTGTACTTGATTCTTGAGGTGGTATCGGGAGAGCTGGTATCGTAACGGCGAATCCTATTCGCGACGTTGCTCTGGCTGGTAGCACGGGGCACGACGAGCTATGAAATCTAGAGAAGGTTCCGCTAGGCAGTATGTATAAATGGGTGTAAATTCAAGAGAAACGAGTAGAGCTTCTGGTGTTTCGTATGCACACCACCAACAGCGTCAGTTGTCAAATATTCCATTCGACAAGACTTGTGCAGCAGCAAATTTTGCAAAAGCCAATAATACTATCAACCAAATGGCTGTTGTGGGGTTCATCTCCAGTTTACAGAGGATCGTTGGGTCCTAGCCACTGCGCAAGGAGTCTACTTTGTCGCGACGGATAAGCCAGGAATGCATTCCACCCAAAGCCAACAAACGAGACAACCAGTATTCTCTTGTTAACAGGAGCCTTTATAAATTAGCCACTGATACTAATGGCCATAGTTTCCACGCTGCAAGAATCACGCCAAAGATCCTTTCCCTAACGGCACAGTAGACGAGCGCGGTACTTTACAGCCGAAAAGCGTTAACATACACGAGGAAGATGATGTTCATAATGAAGAGACCGACCGTTTGGTTGAGGATAAGCTTGTTGATGACGTTACGCTAGCAGATGCTGGTTGTGGATGTTGGCTGGGACGGTAGCTTGGAGGAATTGTGCTAGTTGATCCCGTTGGAATGCTGGTGGCGCGTCGGGAAGATGTCGTCGAGAGGCTGCTGTTAGTAGGTATTCAGCTGGGCTTGAATGAGCCTCAAAAGGCGAACTCGAGGACGCGATGCCAGTCGAGCGGTAGCGGAACGGGTTCGTGCCACTGTGCCGCGAGCTGAGTAACGATGTTGGCGAAGGATTTAAGAATGGCTGACTGCACTGCTGGTATAGTCGATATGATGGTGGATAAAGGGAGCTCGGGAATAGAGAAATAAGTAGACTAAGCTCTTAAAATGAATAGGTAAAAAACGATCGGGATATTACGGGTTGCACCTATAATGGAGTATTACGTAGAGCTACGCCTAATACTTCCTAGCTACGGCATAGCTATAGACGTAACGCGACCCCTATACGAAGTCACGTATAGAGCTAATCGAGAAATATCCCCCTAAAGCTGATTTTACGCGCTCCCCCTTTCGCCTTTCCTAGTTCCTAGCTCTCTAGTTTAGTATCAAATATCTTTAGCCTTACTTATAGTAACTACTAGTAGCTAGCCCCTAATACGGGAGATTTGAAGGCCTAGAAAGGCGAGGCAGGTATATCTAAACTAGGCAAACTTCTATGCAGGAGGCTATACTAAACAGAGAATGAGATACAATGGGGTGGGCTGGTGGGTTGGATACGGAGATCTTGTCCGATATCATCTCTTAGCGCTCCCTGCACTATTATCGCCCCCACATGAGTACGTAAATCGTCAGATTCCTCTAGTTCTTCTCAATGCCCACGCGTCTGAGGTTACGATTGCCCCTTTCGGTAGTAGACCGAGAACTCCAACGACGGCTTCAAACCGTAGCCGCCGGGGTGCCTATAGAGCGAGCTGGGGAGGGGGGAGAGGCCGGCACAGGCGGCGAAGACCCGCCCTGCTGCCGCGGGGTTTTATGGATGAACAGGACGGGCCCCGCAGCAGAACACCCATCAATCCTGGGGATGGAGTGCCATTGCGTGGGGTGTGGAGATGTTGAAAGATCCTCTACATTTCTATCATACTGGGACATAGCATGCTGGCGGACGAAGAATACTTGACCTCTGGACTTCAACCACGACACAATTTTTCTTCCCTCTAATCCACGGTCAGCACAGTTGAAAGGTCTATATTACTTGCCTCCAAATTATCTTGTCTTCTGACTTACTTGTCCACCCTTGGATTTCTTTCTCTACCGCCTAATACTAGGCCCCTCCTACCATGTCTATCCTCTCGAAGATCGAGGAGGATCCCCTCTATTAGGATAACAACTGGCGTCTTGTCCTCATCGGAATAATTTCTTCACTCGGATCTCCGGCTTCGATTTCGACAACGGCTGGTTGAGTGGCGCCCTAGGTCTTTCTGAGTTCCAACGCAAATACGGCGCCTACGACTACGAGCTCGGCCGCTTCCTTCTGACTCCAGAGAAGTTGTCCGTCGGAACGGGGACTGGCTCGGCTGGTATCATCATTGGGTGCATTATTGCACCAATTGTAGCGTCTAAGCTTGGCCGCAAGATGGCGTTCATGATCATGTCAATAGCCTTGACCATTGGTATCGTCATTGAGGCCACGGCGCTCACATCCTTCTGGCAGCTGGTTGTTGGCCGCATCTTTGTGTGCTCGGGCATTGACATGGCCTCTAACTGCGTGACGATGTACCTTTCTGAGACGTCTCCGGGACGAGTGCGAGGTGCGTTGATATGGCTTTCCTAAATAATTTGTCGGGTGCTATAATTTAGCAGGTGCCTTTCTAGCCCTGTGCAGCTTTTTCACGTCATTGGGCACCTTTTTAGCAACACTCATTGTCTATGCCTCCAGGAGTCGCTCTGACCAGTGGCAATACCTGTAAGCAGGATGGTTCCCGCGAAGGCACAGCCCGCTTTTATATTCATCTCTTCACAGTATCGTCATCGTTTGCTAGCTTATCATTCCTATTGGCTACATCTCGTTCTGGTTCTTCCTACCTGAGTCGCCCCGGTACCTTATCTATCGCGGCCGTTTCGATGAGGCTGAAACTGTCCTTCGCTCCCTCTCGAATCACCCAGACACGGTGCCCCAGGAGATTGAGCTTATGAGGGCGCAGGTTGAAGAACAACAAGAGAACCATGCGGCCACGAGCATCCTCGACTGCTACCGCCGAATCAATTTCCACCGTACCGTCATCGCCATGATCGTGCACATTGTTCAACAGGCACAGGTAGTCTCATTTATTCAGAATTTCATCGTCACTTTTATGCAGCAACTTGGCTTCTCCGACGCCCTGCGCACTAATGCCATGGTCACCGGCTGCGGCTTTGCCGTGCACATCATCACTTTCCTGATTTTTGACAAGCTCGGACGCCGCAGATCGTTGTTGTGGGGCGCCGCTGGTGGGCTGCATGATCGGTAACGGCACTGCTACGGCGACGGGGTCCGAAGGCAACTGCTCGGCCACCGTTGCCAATGCCTCAGCCGCCCTACTAATCCTGTGGTATTGCGTCTTCGGGTTCACGTGGGGCCCAGGTGCTTGGGTCACGGCTGCCGAGGTTGGCACGGGGCAGCTACGAGAGCGTACGCTATTTCTCGCGTCAATGGGATCATTTGTCACGTCAGTGCCTATCAATTTCACTAATCCTTACGTGCAGAAAGCCATTGGTGGCAGCCTCACGTTTATCTATGGCGGGTTTTCCGTGTTGGCTACGCTGTGGGTGTGGGTTAGGATTTCCGAAACAAAGAACCGGTCACTCGAGGAGCTGGACGAGATGTTCCAGGCTGGGGTGTCCACGAGGGAATTCAAGACGTACACCTGTGCTGGTGTCGGAGTCAACATTTCGCAGATTGGCGCCAACGGGGTTGTCAAAAAGTATAAGGGGGAGAAGGAAGGGGTTGACGAGTAGGATCGGAAGTAGATATCTGTCCAGGGTCTGTCACACTGGGTACCGGACCTGGACAGCACCGTACCATAGTGGGTATCCGCGGGAAATACCCGACATTCGGTATCCCCAATCCGCTTGGTCACAAGTTTGCCTGTCCTGTGAGTGTCTCGATCGTTCTCTAGGGTCGCGAAAAGGCCCTTCTGTCCGGTGCCATCGAGGGCGTTCAAGTATGACAGTGTCCAAGTTCCATTGGCCAGGTGTACAGAGAATTTATGGATATCAAAGGACAAAGTCTGTCACTTGCATTCCTCGACTGATTAAAACTCAAATCATTATCTCGAAATGCGTGCATCGAAGCGAGTCTGTACAGGCACCCTGGCTCATGCTTCTCAGCTTGATTGTTAGTCACTAGGAGCTGAGACTGACAGACGATGACATCATACCACATTTGTTTTCCCTCGAGTTGTTGCAAGCTAACCAGTGAGAAAATCGCTGAGCGCCACCTCATTGACATCTGTCAAGATTAGAAAAATCCAACTAAGACATGCATACGTACTGCAGACCTAATTCTTCCTCTCATGCTTCATTTTCTTTTTTTGATTGGCAACGTCTGCCCAAATCGTGAGCATCTCGAAGAAGCAATTTGCCGCCAGGATTCCTTCTTATCCTCGATCAGTCAATCTCGGTTATTTCACGCTCAGGCCCCTGTCCCTTCGTCGAGTAAGGAACCGATCCTCCCCCCAACATGGCCCTATTCAAGTCTGAAATAAGTGACTAGCGACGTTTGTACCTACTATTGTATGCTGTCTCAGTATCCCAGTCAGCCACACTTCGAGAAGACGTGAACAGGCCCCATCACGAACGGGCGTTCCTGACACCGTTGGAGACGCTATTGAAAGTTGTCTCAGGCCTTGCAAACTTCTTCCACAATACCCTTTTGGAGACAGCGCAGGCTTGGTCATGGACAAGCTGCGCCTCTCCATGAAAGCCAGCGGACTACCCTGAATCCTTTTGAACATTTAAACATGTTTAGGAGTCCTGTACTGAAATCTTAGCCATTTTCTTCCCGTCAACGCTCAACTGGCCAGGCTTTTATTTTTTTACTCTTTCCCAAATGATGAAGCTCCCGTCTGCTCTTTGGTTCTTTGTTTTTTCCTGGTGTCCAGTCTCTGCCGGGACTTGTGACGGTATTCGCGCACTTAAAAACATCGATATCAGCCGGCAAAAGTCGCTGGCATATTTCAAAGAACAGAAAGAGTACTGGTCGACATCGTCCGGGGATCTGAAACCCAGCTGCATTATTTTCCCGAAAACAACCGAGGAGCTCGCTGCCGTTGTGGCTATCATCCGCGACAACAATGAGACTTTTGCCGTCAAGTCTGGCGGCCACAGCCCAAATGATCATTTCGCAAGCGTTGACGGAGGCCCCCTGATCTCTACAGCAAGACTGAATCAAGTCACCCTCTACGAGGATGAGCAAACAGTTCGCGTTGGCCCAGGAAATAGATGGGAGGACGTCGCAGATGCCCTCGACGGCAGCGGATGGAATGTCGTAGGCGGCCGGATGGGCAACGTCGGAGTTGGGGGTCTCCTGCTCGGGGGTACTTACAACTCTCTCCCATGCAACTTCAGCCTCAATGCTAACATGCACGCTCAGGCGGGTTAAGCTTTTTGTCAACTGAACGGGGATGGGGAGCTGACTCCGTTCTCGAATACGAACTAGTGCTCCCCAACGCCACCGTGGTGAACGTCACCCAGAGTAGTCATCCTGATTTGTTTCTCGCCCTTAGAGGAGGCGGGAACAACTTTGGTGCTGTGGCCTCGTTTCTCCTCCAAGCCTATCCTCAGGGGCAGATCTGGGGGGGGAGTATGTTCTTTCCATCCAACCGCAAGACCGACACGATTCTTCTCAACGCCATTCGCGACTTCACAGAACACTACCCCGACAAAAAGGCGGCGATTATCCCGACAGCCGTCCTGACCGGCGCCGGACTTATCAACATGTGGACCATTTTCATGTTCTACAACGGTCCCGAGCCGCCGGAAGGGACCTTCGCCAACTTTACTGCGGCCAAGCCGTTCCTGAACACCTGCAAGACCCGCAGCTTCCGGGACTTTGTCCGGGCCAACAACTACGGCGTTATCAAAGGAAGCGTCTACCATATCGGTACCGAGACGATGCCCCTACCCTCGGCAGGAAACGTCGACGTCATGGAGGACATTCACGAGCACTGGCGCAAGGTCCGGAAGAGCGTTAAGCTGGTGCCGGGAATGACTTCTAACATCGGCTACCAGCCGCTACCCAAGGGCATGGCACGGATCTCGAGAGAGCGGGGCGGCAATCTGCTCGACATGGACGATGACGTCGATCGCATCGTTCTGCAGATTACACTCAGCCACTTCTCGGCTGTGAACACACCGCAAATTGAAGAGGCGATGAGGACTGCATACAACGGCTTCAGAGACCGCGTGGTAAACTATACCGAGCAGGGCGTGCTACCTGAAACACATCTTCCACTTTTCATGAATGATGCCTTCCACGATCAGGATTATTTCGGGAGGTTGCGGCCGGAGCATAGGCAGCTAGCTGCCAGGGTGCAGAGAGAGGTTGATCCTGAAGACATGTTCAGGAATCGCACCGGGGGGTTTAAAATCTGAATATCTCATATAAGTCGGATGTGAATAGAATCATGGCTACAAGGTAAAGTTAATCAAAGCTAGCCAGCATTGAAACGTAACACGACTGTCGATCTCCAGATGCATGATAAGTAACTTGGGAGTTCAAACCGGTCTATAATTAAGACATTCGTTATAAGAGAAGCTGGCCACTTTTGGTGTTGGAGGATATTCCCGCTACGTTGTGATCTCTCATGCAGTACGAATAAGTTTCTGCTACGTCCTCAGGCTCACCGATGGCCCTAGTTTTCGTTGTTGTTACGGTGAGCGCTATCAGCTTCACCTTCTCCTCCAATGTCATGTCCGCCCAATATGACTAGAATGTTTCAGAATTGGCGACGCTCAAAGTCACGGTATAGACACAGGTTAGCCTAAGGTCGAGAGCTAATGCAGCAGCCAAGCAAGCCCCTGAAAATACTGGCCACTGCCGTCAGGGCGGGCCAACCTGGGTTCGCTCTGACTGAAGCTATCCCAAAGGTCAAAGTATGGCTGAAGTCGGGCGGGACCAGGCGCGAGATACTTTAAAGCATGCGATATGTTCCAGCCTTTACGTCCCGCTATCCGTGGCAGCATCGAGAAGAGCCAAAATGTTGATCTGAAGCTCGTCATCCTAGGACATATGGCGCGCGAAACCAGAGGTTCTAGAAGCTCTCGAAGGGTAAGATATTTTTGACAAGTGACGGAATGGTGAAGAAACCACCAAAATATGACTTGTGTGAGTTTGGAGGAGAGTTAGATTTGGTCCGTCATATTGTTATTCATCTGACAATAATAAAATAGAGGTTGGTATGGGAGGACGAAAACAGCATAGGATGAATCGGAAGGTCGCTTCATGTGAACCAGCCCATGTACAGATACCTCGTGGCTCAGTTGATATTAATAAGCATCGAAGTTAGGCAACTACTTGTGACAAGCTTCGGAGTGAACTGTCGGTAGAGACGCATTTGTCTAATAGATGAGACAGCCGTGGCACTGTTTCATATATAATTATCAGATGAATAAACTCTAAGAAGCACCCGGATGTTGAGTAGGACCCTAGATGCTTCCTATTGGCGTTTGCTCCGCTGGCCGTCGCTTTCCTGGCTAGGTATCGCGCCGCGGCCTTGGATCAAGCATATTACATCGCTTTGAAGCATGTTGGACGTAGAATGGTCCGGCAAATGCTTTGATTTAGCTTCAAAAGGATCGATCCGATGGTCAGGCGTCGGATACCAAAACCTGAAACTACTGCATTTGGAATTATGCACTCATCGGTAGACTAATAGCTCTCTATCCTATTTTGAGAAGAAGGCCCATAGAGAGAAGTCGCTGTCCCGGCGTGAACAGACTCTGGAACAGTCAGCTCGATATTCATTGGGCATTGCACTTGGAATGTTCTCTGCCTGAAAGTAAAGAGTGCCGTGCCCGAGATATGTAGCGAGGTGCATGTTGAACACGACCAGTCTGCGAGGACCAGCACTCATCGCCATATAATTTTTGACATGCACGGTCGCAGAAAAATTTACACCACCCAGAAATACGGGAGTACAGAGTACCCCACGAAGTCCTGTGGAAACATCCTTTTTGCTAGACGCTGATTTACAAGCCGCAAACCCCAACGCACAATGTACCCACTGCTAGGTCAGGGGTCGGGAAGTTCTCCGGCTCAGGACTCCCAATTGACGTCTCTATACGCCGAAGGTAGCAACGGTACAGACTTGTCTTTTAGTCGTTGTCTCTTTGAGATATCGTTATTTATCAGCCTAGACGTAGAGATTGGAAGCTACCACACATTCTTGCGCGACTGACGAGACATGTAGTGCTGTATGGCTCATAGCGCTTATCTGCCATATGACAGTCACGTGAGATTGTCTGATAAGAACCCACTCTCTGGCTACCGAGACCCTGAGCCCAATGCAATTCATACATAGAGCATGTGAGCCCCGCGTAAATCGACTCGTACTTCATCCCCACAATGTCTGCTGGTCAAGACCAGTGGTGCCGATACGCGTGATCCTCATGCCAAAGGGAAGACTGAGAGGCGCATGTTTGCAGTGCGCTCGGAAGAAACGAAGAGTAAGCGCCTTTTTCCTGGGAATACTGATGAGGTCACTGATACCGGCAGTGTGATCACAAACAGCCTCAATGCACGCAGTGCGCCAAGCATGGGCAGACATGTGAGCTTCAGACATTCAAGGTCTCCACGC
This sequence comes from Verticillium isaacii, assembly GCA_002851775.1. Lineage (NCBI taxonomy): Eukaryota > Fungi > Ascomycota > Sordariomycetes > Glomerellales > Plectosphaerellaceae > Verticillium > Verticillium isaacii. The sequence goes on along the minus strand of NMXN01000005.1, from coordinate 7,371,703 downwards.
CGTCCGTCTTCAATTTAGGACAGGCGGCGCGCCGCCCGTTGCTTGAAACACAATCTTCGCAGCCTGCGGCGGAATTGTTAGCTTCTCAAGCCGCGTTAGGCACATCGACCCCTCCATCACTACTAGAATCAGCGGTACATCAGGACGCTTCTTCTCCAAAACCGACACCTGAGATCCTTTCAGATGCAACGGTTCTCCCGGCTTCACCGACCACAGCTTTCCTTGAAGCCATGCTGGGACCTCCTAGACCGGGATCATCAAACATCGACAGCAGTTTGTTGAGCCGAGACGATCCTCACACCGATACGTTTGCGAGCTCCAGCCATTTCACATTCACGGATCTTGCTACCGCCCCAGGCCTAAGCGAATCCATCGAAATCGACAACGCATCGTTGTTTTCTATGGTCCCTCTGAACATCAATGATGATGTTCTGGAAATCGCATCAAGGAGGGACATCATGCCAGACGCAACGGAGTTCCTGAACTCATCGAGGTACATGAGTGAAGGGACGTTCTTTGAGCCACTCCCTAATTTTGTCCCCAATAACCTCTACTGCCCGATGCCCTGGCCAGCTGATATGCTGGCCTCGTCCGAGCGCCGCTTTCTCTGGCATTACTTTCTAGGCATCGCTGAAGCTGACTTTCTGTGTCTTGACTGGAAAGATGTCGGGCATTTATATGGATTTCAACATCCTTACATCACAACGTTACCACGCATGGCACTTTCTAACGATGCTTTGCGTGGCGCAATCTTTTGTTTCGCGGCATCACAGTACCAGCTCCGTCACGGCCGACCTGATTTCGAGCCGACCAAGGATTCCGCAAGCTCTGAAGCCGCGCTGGCCCTCAGCACCCAGATGACGCAAGGCGCGAGTGACAGCGATCTCCTCTCCTTGATAAGCGCAGCAACATTGCTGCACTGGTATGGCACGAAGCCCTACGATTATTTACGTGTTGCGTCGCAGCTCGTCAGTCAGTACTTGGCACGGGCCACGTCTATTCCGAACACCGTCAACACGTCTCTCCCGGAGGTTTCCCTGACGGAATTCCGATGGAGCGTCGTGTCCACCCTATGCTCTCTACAGAAACCCAGGACCCTGCTCGGAGATCAAGGTTTCCGTATGATCGAGATGAGCGAAAACGAGGTCAAGCAAAATTACTCGAGAGCCTTCCAGCACTGGGTGAGCCACCCAATATATTCCTTCTCGCCCCGCCTCGTAAATCCGCTACTCAGGATAGGCATGCTGCTGCAGACGCAACTGTTGCAACTCGAGAGTGCAGATGAACCGCTCGAGGATCCATCCTGGACATCCCGCATCTCTGAGGCGGAAGAGATGCTGCTGCAAGCCCGAGACTGCGACGTCAAAGCGCCAAAGTCGGCGCTCGGCAGCGCAGACCCAGTGGCAGTCCTAGCGCTCAACGAATCCATGTATGCCACGGGAGCAATACTTCTCTACGCTCGGATACATGGTCTCCCGCCTACAGCCCCGTTTATACGCCGGCAAGTTCGGACTGTTGTCGAGGAGATTACGAACATCCCTGCCGATTCGCGAGTGTCTTTTGCCATTGTATTCCCTCTGTTCATCGCTGGCTGCGAAGTCGTGGAACAGCAGATGAGGGATACTATCATTGAGAGGCTTCGTGACCCAGGGGGTGTGATTTACGTTCGTGGTGACCTCGCCGGCGCGTTGCGTCATATTTGGGACATCAGGGATCTCGAACCAGGTCTTCCCTGGCCATATTGGGTTAAGAAGGGTATGTGGTATTTATTCCTTACAGGAGCTTAACATCTGACGTTTTGCAGTGGAACCAAGATATCGAATCAGTTGTTTGATGTAGCGTTTACTTTGCCAGGCGAGGCACCGAAAGCTTTGTATGTTTAAAGGTTCCAAGATTCCTTATATCTATGATGATTATCGATGGACTTAGAAAATTGATCATTTACACAAAACTGTCCTTGACTATCACCCTAAGCGTCCATCAAACACCTCTCATTTCTTAGAGCTTCGGCCTAGAGCAACAGCCACTCGTAACCTTGGAAGCTGTATCCTTCCCACTGGGAACATCGATGGCAGGGTTTGCCGTAAAGAAGTCGATTGGGGAGATGTGCAGCTCAAGAATCTCGACAGGCCTACAACGCTCAGTACTGGTACTCCATGGCTCCGATACGGGGCCACTTACATCACAGGCCAATCTTCCACCCTTGGGTTGTGGGTGAGACCGAAGCAGCTCCACAACACAATATCTTGCTGCAGCAAGTCATCATTCCTAGCCACCATGTCAGCAACGCCGCCCGCCTCTCGCTTGCTGGACAGAGGGTAGTCTCCCGCAGCATAGAGCTCGCCATCACGATACTTCGTGACCCAAAGATGGTGCTGTGCGAAGAGGCACCGGTGCGCCTGCGTACTCCCAGGATCTGCGAGAACCTTTTGAGTGGGTGGCGGGTTTATCTTGTAGCCGACGGGTCTTCCAGAGATGGGGTTGTTCTTGCTGAGATTCTGAATCTTGAATATACGGTTGTTCTCAGGACATGCATCGACACCAACTGAGGTCAGTAACGGGGTATCCTTCACTTCGTAAAGATTGCCGTTCGGGTTGGTGCGAGCATCCATCCCTGTCGGTAAAGACTCATTTTGAACGACGGTGTTCTGGTGTCCGTCAATGGCAGGGTCGATGCGCACGCAAAAGATGTGCTGGTGATTCTGCGCCAGAGCGCCCGGGTTCACTACAGTACCCCAGGGAGCCGTTTTTCCGGCATCAATGTTAACCACGGACACAATGCCCGTTGCACGAGTCTCGACATTGATAGCTCCGGCCTGGTCGAACTTGTACTACGGGTTGTTAGCAAAAATTGTGCAATGGGGCTGCGGAAGTCCGACGTTGAAGATGTATTCGTAATTTGCCAGGGTGATGATGAATTGAACCACCAGCTCCCGGCGCCGAGTCGAAACCGCGCGGCCGGTTCGCCAGTTTGTGTGCTTCCAGCCAATTCCGTTGTCTTGCTCGTGCAGGCAGATGACGCGGGATGCCTTTTCTGCTCTTCCCTCGGCATTAATCAAGACACCGTCGAAATACTGCAATGTCAGCAGAGCTTTGAGGTATCAGACCCTTCACAGTCAATACCTTGATAACGCCTAAACAATCGCAACCCAGCGTCAGGTTGTTCACGGCGTGTCCAATTCCACCATCTCCAAAGTCAAAAGCCTGCTTCCGATGGAAGGGCGGGCGAGGATCGGCGTAAGGCACAGTCTACGGTTGTCAGCTGGGCCTTTGCCGTCGTTAGGTGAGAACGCACCATTTCACTGACTGAGAGGCGGTACAAAACGCTTCGACCGTCGTAGTGGATATCATGAATGACAGCACCTTCGCGGGGGTTGAAGCTAACTCTGAAGCGCCACTTCTGCCACTCAACAAGAGTATCGTCTCTGATCGAGAAGCTAGGTCCTTCAGGTTGAATTACGCTCAGTGGTTTTAAGTCCTTGCGAGTACCACCTGGTAGCAACTCGGGAACGTATTCCGCCGGAGCGCAGTGGTCGATAATGGAGCCCGTCCGCGGCGCTGTCGGGAGAAGATCATCGCCAGCACCCCCTGTTGCCAGCTCGTCAATCCGGACGATTTCGCGCTTCTCAAAATCCATGACTGGAATAATCGGGAGAGGAAATGCGTAAAAGTTTGAGTCTGGGTTGTTGGTCCGTGTATCGACGGCATACACCAGACCTTGAAAATATCTTCGGACGTTTCCAGGCTGGTCCATGCCTCCGTAGGGCCATGGTTCGATCACCAGGTCGAACCCTTCCGGGAGAGCAAATTGTGCTACTCTGTCGTTGAGAAGCTGCGAACCCTTGCATCTGTCGACCAAGATGTCGAACTCCCAACTGGGATTGTTAACACGGTACTTGCTTCCTGAGCGGGCGATGGACTGACGTGCTGAGACCGGCTAAATACTCCGTTCCTACAATATCTTTCTTCACCACGAGGCCCTGACCCAGATCAACAATTGCTTCAATCTCGTCTGCTTTCCGGTCTGGTGCCTGATGCGCCCGGACGTAGTGAACAGCCGCAAGACGAGGTGGCCGTGGGGAATCGCTTTGCAACGTCCCCGAGTGCTCCAGGTCCAAGAAGACAGTGAGCTCAGCCTTCTTTGGTTCTTCGCGGTAGACCATCCGAAACTGAACAACCTCATTGGGCGAAGATAGGAGGATGATCTTGCTCGCACGGTTGGTCTCCTCTGCGGTGAGAGGAGACAAGGGGTGTGGTACGTTTCGAACCATGTTGACTGGCGAAAAAGAAAAAAAAAAAGAACACTTTTCCTAAATACTGTGTTGAATTTGCGTCGATTCAAACCTCAGAGTCAATTTTCTCTCAACACTGACGTCTGCAGCTTATTCATACTCTGATCGAAGCAGCGACCTCAATCACCAACCACGAGAGCTGCCGAAAGCCTACAGCAGTTTTACGTAAAGCGCGACAGTACGAGGGGCCGTCCTGCGGGCCCGGCGGGTAATTAGCTGGATCTGGTATTCCCGCCAGTGATTAAGAGCTATGACCAAAAGGGAAATGTTACCGCTTATACGTAGTTGTACATTTTCATGTATACATGACGTCAAGGGGCTCATGAAACGATTCAAGGCCAAGAGATCAGGGGTATTAGTATCAGTCGGGCGGGAGTAGTTTCTATTAGATATCAAATTAAATTCAGAGACACCTACAGCAGCGATGCATATACTCGTGCGACAATATTACGGTATTTGGAGTGGTTGATCAGAGTAAAAATGGACGAGAGCTTCGTGGGGTGCGGCTGTTTGGGGCAAATAGAGACCGAGTACATCTATCTTAACATATGGAAAGGCTGTAACTCCAGAAGAATTGTTATTGTTTTCATCATCATCATCATCATTGTTATTATTATTTGGTTTTAAATGTTTTGGTTTATTTTCTTGATCAGATTCTGAATCTACATGTACCTCGGCTTTCGCTTCATAACAATCCATATTTGTTTGCCTTTATATCAACTTTATTTTCCTCACCCGGTATTTTTAGGAAGATTCTCCATTCATTTACTAGACTTAAGGATGAAACAACTTGCCATTTTCATGTGGTCGAAGTGAGAGGATGACCATGCACCAAAGAAGACCAGCCTGAAAAATGGAGATATAGTCAAATGGATACAACTAGAGAATGTGCTTATGCGTGTGTGCAATCCCATGATCGCAAACATTCCGGACAAACAGTCGCTGGACAGCTTCGCGGCCTGCTTGAGACAGAGATCGACCCTGGATGCCCCCAATGCTTTTTTTCTCCATTCTGCGGTCCAGCGTACCATTGTTCGGGAACTTGGCCACAACTCCGTTTCTGAAATCAACACCATCAGCTATGTAAATCACCTCGCCACCCAGCATGGTCAACAAGGTCCTCTGGCGCGCAAGCTCAGCATCTGGTACTTCGAAGTAGTCGGCTTGCAGGACGATGACATCCGCAAGTTTGCCCACCTCAAGGGAACCAATAGACTTTTCAGCTCGTAGAAACCGAGAGCTTTCGATAGTGATAGCGCGAATGGCTTGGTCTCGCGATAGAGACAGACCAGGCAAGCCTGGGCCATCGTAAGGGGCACCCTGAGAGGCTGGGGAATTAGGGTTGGTAGGGTCGCCGGATCGCGTAACACCAGCCTTGATTGCAAGCCACTCGTCAAGGGGATCAATCTTCAGGCACGTTATTAAAACACAAAAAGAATGCAGGACTCTGCAGAGGGCTTCTTACCGGCCAATCGCTTCCGTAGATAATTCGAGACCCAAACTTAGCGATGTCTCCCCACGCTTCGAGGTAGTTCGAACGGACGGGCCCCATGCTTTTCAAGGTATTGGGCATCCAGACCGAGCTTGCCTGCGACCACTGGAAGCTCATGATTGGGTCCGCCTTAAGCTCGGCAAATCGAGGCCAATCGCTCGGGTCAGTAAGCTCGTTGTGGGCCAAGCCAACTCTGTAGTCGTACTCGTCTCCATGTTTCTCGCGGAAGTTCTGTAGAGAATCAAGTGCGGTACGAACAGCCATATCTCCATCGACGTGTATCTGTGCATCGATATCGTTGAGTATGAGGCCTTCAAGAACGGCGCTCAATATCTCGGTTGACCAGTATGGTTCTGGCCATGATTCTGGGTTGGGTTGCCAAACGGAGGTGTTGCCCATGGGGAGGAAGTATGGTTCAATTAGGGCGCCAGTGTTTGCCGGGTACATGATGACCCCATCCACGTATATCTTGACAGCTTGCCATTTGAGCGAAGGCGTTGGACCAAGCTCGCTTGGATCATTAAGTAGCGTAGTGGCGTTGATAACATGATCCACAAGAGACATGACTTGAGCCGTTGAGTTGGGTGCGTCGATTTGATAGTCGAAGAAGCCTCTGGCGGTCAACACACCTTGTCTCCTGATGGCGTCAAACACTTCTCCTGCTCTCACTCCGGAAGCAGCATCCTGGAACGTCGTGATGCCCTGTTCCCTAAATAACTTCAAGGCTGCCTTGGCAGATTCGATATCGTCTTCCAGTGTTGCCGGGGCGGGACCGGAAAGGAGGCCACTTGCGTTATCTTGGAGAACACCCGAGGGCTCTCGGCTTCCAGGAAGACGCTCGACGATACCCCCGGGGGGGTTTGGAGTAGACGCGGTAATGTTAGAGGCATCTAGTGCGGCAGTGTTCACCCAGAAGGTGTGACGATCAGCTGAAGTTGCGAGGATGGGCCTCTTAGTTTTCAGCACATCGAGAGTTTTGCTTGTGACTGGTCCGGCGACATCAGTCAGAGTGTACCAATCCATAGCCAAAACCTCGAGCCAATCATCACTGCCCTTTTCGGGCTCTGAGTCGAGACAGCCCTGAATGTGATCGAGGACCTCAGGTAGGGTCAGCGGCTGGTAATTCAGATTGCATTTCAACAAGCTTGCACCGCCAGAAATCGGGTGCATATGCGCGTCTACCAAGCCAGGCATCGCCATGCGACCTTCGAGATCAAAAACTGCCGTCTCAGTGCCAATGAATGGTTTCGAGCAGTCGTCGCTGCCCAGGAATGTGATGAACCCGTCCTTGATGGCCATAGCCTGGTGTTTGGAGGATCGATCATCGAGTGAGTAGATTGAACCATTGCGGAAGACTATATCCGCGACTCTCTGATATGAGGCGGACACAGGAACGAAGTATGATGGTACTGCTAAGAGCACACTCACGAGGCTGAAGGGGGCCATCGGATGGAAGAGAGCGCTGAACCCAGATATTAAGCACTCAAATATGGTGTCGTGTCTCTTGTATGCCATACAGTTCGTCTTCCTTTATATACTATTGAAACACCAACGAACAACTTCCGCGAAGGCTCGTACCAGGTCTCGATCATTTTACCCGAACGTGATTCGATACTTCTGATGCCCTGGTTATCGTCAGTCGATTGGACTATCAGTTGCACTATGGACAAACTTGATTGCGGTTGTCCAAAAATTACCGAAATGAGTCTAGTGAGCTACTGACTCACGAAATAATGCGGTTATATTTCCTCTTTCAGATATCGGCAGTTCTGGCTGATTTGGCGTGAGCCACCCCCGCACATCGCTTATCTGACCGACTTGACCACGCAGGGGCGAGCAGCACCCCGCGTTGGCCATCCGTCGATGGACTCCACACATGTCATGGTGAAAGTTGGTGTCCTATCGCGAACTCGAGATGGGTGTTCGCGGGCGGACATAGCCGAGGGACGGCAGTGTGCTGGAAGAGCAGCACGCTCGTCATGGCGGGTTCACAAGTCCCCTCGTATATCTAGGCGTACCAGCTCAGATGGATAAGACCGACAATCTTCCTGGCCGTTCTCCTATGCCTTACTTATTTCCACCCAACTCAAATCCCGCACCAATCTACCATGAAATACCCAACTGCTGAAGCTCCCAACTTTATGTGCGACGCTGCAGGCTCCGCCGAAGCAGAGGGTCGCACGGCTCAGGACGATACGGATGCTCAAGACCTGGCTGCCTTTGGCCACGAGCAAACTCTCACCCGCAAGTTCAGCCTTTGGAGCATGCTCGCTATGGCGTTCTGTATCCTAGGAACCTGGGTTGTCTTTGCACAGAATATGGCCGCGGCTCTCACTACGGGAGGTCCCGTTAGCATCTTCTGGGGCCTCCTTCTCGTTCTCTTTTGCAACATATGCATAGCTATTTCTCTGGGCGAGATGTGCAGCAGCATGCCCACTGCCCTGGGGCAGGCTTACTGGGTTTCTCGCCTTTGGGACGCCCCATCCGGTCGTCTTCTATCGTACATGTGTGCATGGACCAACACATTTGGCTGGTGGGCCTTGACGGCATCGCAAAACGCTTTCTTGACCGAGTTGCTTCTCGGTATGAAGGTCATGTTCGATGTCGACTGGCCTGGGGCAACTCAGGGCTGGACTCTCTTTCTTGTCTACATCAGCATTACCCTATTCCTCAACGGCTTCAACCTTGTTGCTTGTCGCAGTGATAAGACACTGCCATACTTCAACAATGCTGTTGGCGTTAGCTTTGTTGCGCTGTTCGCCACAATCAGCTTGGCGGTGCTCATCTCAGTTGGGACAAAGCCAGAATTGCAATTCCAGCCCGCGTCCTTCGTCCTCGGAGGCTGGGTGAATGAGACTGGCTGGTCTAATGGCATAACATGGTTCATTGGTCTCGTCCAGTCGGCTTATGGTGAGTGCTTATTTCACCCCGCTCACCACTGGCCACAGGCCGACGCATCGCAAAGTCCCTTCTGACCGTTCGGCGTCCAAGGTCTTACGGCATTTGATGCCGTCATCCACATGGTAGAGGAGATCCCATCGCCTCGCCGGAATGCACCAAAAGCCATGTACTTTGCCGTCCTTTGCGGAGCAATTTCGGGTTTTCTTTTCATGATGGCCACCCTTTTCTCGATGCAAGATTTTGATGCGGTCATGAACGCCCCGTCCGGCTTTCCTTTCATCCAAATTTTGGAAGATGCGCTTGGTAGAACTGGAGGGGCCGTCCTAGTCGCCCTCTTTATCGCCAATGGCTTCGGCCAGGGAATCAGCATCATGACTTCAGCATCCCGACTGACCTGGAGCTTTGCTCGAGACGGAGGTTTCCCTTGGAGCTCATACTTCTCCTACGTGGACCCAACGTGGAAGGTGCCCGCGCGCGCTCTCTGGCTGCAGTGCGTGGCCATATGCCTGATCGGTGTGCTCTACATTTTTGCCACGACGGCACTGGAAGCAATCCTCGCCGTTAGCACCATCGCCCTCACAATTTCCTACGCCATTCCCATCTCTGTCCTGCTCATCGTCGGCCGAGACAAGCTGCCCCCAACAGAATTCTCTCTCGGCAAGTTTGGACCCGTGGCCAACTGGGTCTCTATCGTTTATTGCCTCATAACCACGATATTCTTCTTCTTTCCTGGAGCACCTAATCCTACCGCAGCCGACATGAATTACGCTATCGCGGCTTTTGGCATCATGCTGGTTGTATCTTTACTGTTTTGGGTGGTCAGGGGCCGGGTCACTTACCTCCGCACTCATAGCTCACTAGATCACGATATTCAGGCTCGGGGTTGGGAGATGGAAAGCTATGAGGGACTCGATGTTGCTGAAGGACACACATTAGCCACCAAGTCGAGCCATGCCAGGTCAGGGAAGATTCGTGATTGATCTGAACCTGGACTCTGGAATATACTATGAAGCGGCTCGCCGGCACAATTGACCGTTTTAGCTTAGAATCTCAGAGTTATGATCAGTACGAAAGTTTTTGTGAATTGCGGAGGCTGGAAAGGAGCAAGCATATCAGCGATTAAATAGATGCGAGTTGATCCGAACACCAGCTAAGTGTTCTCGATATGAGTCGTAACCCAAAAGAAATCATTTTGGATTAGATATTCAGTGGTGTTACATATCAGGGTCGGGGATCGTCAGATACCCTCCGCTTGTCGTGCGTTAGGTGCAGTCTGAAATGACCGTAGATTAAAACGTATGTGAAACATCAATTGCAACTCTACGTCTAGAGTTGACCGATGTTATGAGTCCAGAAATCGTCGTACTACACCTGGGCGCCCTTGATTATTGGCCAGGCTGAGTGCTTCTTTCTCATGCGGTTCTTTTCAATGCTGCTACTGCCCTCTCTCCTCCCCCGCCGCCTCAAGCCTGTTTGGCACCATCAACATCAAGACGCAGTCAATAAACGAGCCGCATCAGACCTTTAGAAGCATCTGAGATCAGACTGCAATGTGAGACAACTGCAAGTCTGTTTCAAAGTCTGAATCGCTGCTCAAACCGCTCCTTGGTCTTGCTGTGAAGAGGGAGACCTCATTTACCTTTCACACGAACAGCCTCAACTCCTCGGTGGCCAGACTGTCATGGAACTCAAGGCGTGGCGACAAGCCAATACAGGCAACCCACTCTCACGACACCAAGTCTAGTGCGCGGGATTGGGTGAGGATACGTCATGTCTAATGTGTACGACCACATTGCTTTACCGATGTGCTGACTAGTTATCAGTCCTAACATTTGTTGGTTTAATTGACTTGAACGTACGGTAGCCGTCTCTGAGATGATATCATTTATTATTCTCACGTCAAAGGCGTTTAATCTTGTCTTCTTGAATGTTCCTTGACGAATTGAAAAGTATGATATGGGTTGTGCAACGCATGATCCCCGTGTAGCGTAGGGCCGTGAAGATCATCTTAAGGGGGTTTACGCGGGCTTCCAACCCCGCTTGATGCTAGAAGTCCCGCACTTACACCGGAGGATCTGAGGCTGCTTGGTCTTATTTTAGAGAAGATTGATAATTCAATGAAGATCGACTGGAGATAGACGAAGCAGGTGATAGCTCTGCGCGAGGAGGGGCTCACCCACCTTTGTACCCTCACATCTCAGCGACAGAGCTTAATGGGTACTCCGAACGCTTTCTCATTGCGATCCAGCTGAAAGGGCATCTAGTACAAACCCCGTCTGGCTGTAAGGGTCATTCTACACTTGTATAAATTCGGATTTCCTGGCATCGAACCAGAAGTACGTTTTCGGCGTGCTTGTGAGCAGCACGTATTGGGGAACGTAGACCAATCAGTCTAGAGGGTGACGAGAAGGCTTGATCACAGTGCAAGCGCCGTCAAAACTCGAGCAAATCAACCTTCATCAGGTAGGGGCCATGTAGTGCGGCCCCAGAACACCTAGGCAAATCAGCTGCAGCTTTCTAGACTTTTTTCTGGAAGGCTATATGCTTGGTATGCCAACGAGAAGCGTGTTTTTGTTGACCTCGGTTGTATCCCCTAATATGGCCTTTGTCGCCGACAGAACTTGCTGGCGCTCGCTTGAGTCCCAGAAAAGCACCACCACTTGTGAACAGAGAATCCCCTCGAACCACTACCACCTAGGTTCATTTACCGCCTTTCCTTTGATGGAATGCCTAATCCGGACTTCACACGTTGTTACGATAACACATTTCGCCATTGGGCATTTGGCGCCAAACTTTCCAGTTCAAGGCGGCTGCTGAAAACCGAACAAGAGGAAGGTTATACGAAAGTGCTGGTGTAGGTGATTGTGTAAGGGGCCTCAGCTTCCATTATCCCAAGTACGGGTGACTGCCAGTATGCCTTCTATTTACACTTTCAATATGCTCTTCCGACTCGAGGTAGATGCATTATCATGCTCGTCAGATAAATTTGTGTACCCTCGAGCACTTCTCTCCGTATCTCTAAACTCCGAGACGATGACCTCCTTTGTCTGCAGAATTCCATCCACGGGGCCTTTATTTCGCCGCATGTGGCTCATCATGTACTCGTCCGTGTCATCGTCATCGACTTTTGTCTTGCGCGCCGTGGACACGGTAGTGCCTGCACCATAGTTCGACAAGCCTCCCATACCGTAAGAGTTGGATGACGACTTGGCCTGCTTCTTCTTATTCCACATGCCATATAGCGTAGGTGCATTTACGACGAGCGCGGCGGCCAGCAGCTCCGTACTCGCCCAGGTCGATCTGTTGACCTGGCTGTCTTTGTTGAGTGAATTGATGGGCAGCCTGACAATGGTGATAGTGATGATGAAGATGCCAAGCAGAAACAGCGCGTACAGCTGAGCCTTGAGCTTCCAAGCGGCCTTCATGGAGACGACAAGCGGGATCGGTAAGACGAGAAGCATGAAATCGGTGACAATGTTAAGAACGCCGACGATGATCAGCTGCAATTGGGCCTTGGCGCAGCTTCCTGTGAGGACAGAATGTCAGTCAAGATGCATGGAGCAGAGTCTGAGTCAAGCGCAGCGAGGACTTTGGCCGTCATGGGAGGTATACCTGGATCCGGGACCACCTGCCAATACAGGTGGAAGGGGTTGCATTCGATAAATGTGCTGACCTGGCAGGCGACGTATGAGGCAAAGAAGACTGCGAGGAAGCTGTATATGGTGATCTTTTCGTAGGGGAGGTTCTGGAGTAGCCGGCGATAGACATCTAAGAGCACCAATTTCTGGAGCCAGAGGCTTGGATGTCGAACGTCAGCTTCGGTCAGCGTTTATGGAGGAGAATACTGACTATGAGTTGTAGAAAACGCGGTTCACGAGCGATAGTTTACTGCCGACCTCGCGGCGATATATGTCCTCGGTCGTAAAAACATAAGTTTTGCGAATGGCGGCGGAGATGTTGTTGGTTTTCCAGGTCAAGACCACATGGATCAGTCCCATGCGCGCCACGACACAGACGCAGGCGCCCATGGTCAGGTAGTCACCACCGTTGAAGGGCTGCTTGGCCATCTTTCGCCATATCAGCCTCGCCACCATGACGGCGAGCGCCAGCCAGCTGAACAGCCAGTGGATGAGGAGGGTCGGATCATCCATCACGGGCAGAGGATCCGGTGGCTGGCGGGCCGTGCTGGAAGGAAGACGGGATCAGAGGATGAAGGATGCTACACCTGCGGGGACGAGCGGCCAAGGAACAAGTATTTATCAAATCATCGAAACCATTAAGCCATCACATGCGCCCCTTTCCCCGCCTCATCCTTGTATGCAAATCGCCGTTCAGACCAGCCGACTACCGACAGCTCGGTTGGAAAGCACGTCGTCCGAGACAATTTGTGTCGCGAGGTCTCCATGTCTGCAAGTGTTGCTTCGGTTCCTGGAATCTCCCGTCTTCCATGCAGGGGATTTTGTGCTCATCTGCCGTGTCGGCAGGTGGTCGAGTCATAAGCGGCCCCCGATAGCCAGGAGTCAAGCATCCCGTTGGTCCAGCCGCTGTCTGCCTGCATATCCAATGACTCGCACCCCAACTAGTACCGAGCGGCCGTAGATCATTTCTGCATTCTGTAAATATCTAGCATCGGCGCGCCCAACAATCCAGGGGCTGCGGATACTGTCCTTCAGCTTAGAGTGTGCCGGATATGAAGGAACCTCGATTTCGTACTACTCGAATGACACAGGATCACGACAACCCCCGCCTCGACCCACGCATAATCTAACTTTCTAATGCTTTGCAGCACGTATATACGACTCCTAGCTTCCTCCAAGAACAGTTACATCACACCTCCGCCGGCACGTCTTGCCCCCTTACTCCCTTTTCTCCCCTTCTCCCAACCCATAGGGCTTCTCGCACGCATTTTGCCATCGTCAATCCTCAAACCATGCGTTTCACCAAGTTTGTCGCTGTGGCGTCGGCCTTTCTCGGGCGGGCTTCCGGCCATCCCGAATCGCGTGATGGCGCCGAGTGTAGGACTGAAGCCCCCTACCTTCGCTCCTATTTCATGGTTGGGGGAACCTACGTCGACGACGGAGCGGGGGGTCATATCTTTCGAGACCAGATGTATGTCGAGAAACTGACCCCGACCTCCGGGGCTAATCAAGACACGCCGATCGTGCTGATACACGGCCAGGCACAGACAGGAAGCGTAAGTGACCCCTTCAGGTCAGCTTTTCAGCACAGCGACCGTGCTGGCCTCGCCCTGCAAGGGTCGCCGCCGATCACTTTTGTTTGGATGAAAAGATTACTAAACATTTTGCAGAACTTTCTGAACAAGCCTGATGGCGGCCGGGGATGGGCATCCCAATTCATTCGACAGGGCTACGAGGTGTACATTGTCGACCAGACATTCCGTGGGCGCTCTGCCTGGATGCCGGGTTATGGGGCTATCACGCCCTCGACCTACTCGGCAGAGATCATCCAACAGCGCTTCACCGCCGTCCAGAACTACAACCTTTGGCCACAATCTGTCAACCACACACAATGGCCTGGTACTGGGATGATGGGCGACCCAGTCTTCGATGCCTTTTACAGCTCCAATGTCCAGTTCATCAACAACGCCGCGTACCAGCAGTCGACTGTACAGGCCGCCGGCGCCGCCCTCCTCGACAAGATCGGCAAGCCTGTTATTCTACTGGGCCACAGTCAGGGTGGCCTCATGCCCATTATCATCGCCGATGCCCGTCCCGAGCTTACGAAGGCGCTGATTCTCCTCGAACCTACGGGCCCTACCTTCCGCGAGGCTGTCTTCAGCACTAGGGCTTCCCGCGCCTGGGGTCTGACCGACATCCCTATCACCTACTCCCCCGCCGTCACTAACCCCGCCACTGATCTCGTCCAGAAGGTTTACCCCGCCAGGGGCGAGAACTTTGTCGAATGTGTGCTGCAAGCTGAGTCGCCCGCTCCCCGCCAGCTCATCAACCTGGCCAGCAAGCCTATCCTGCTGGTCACCGCCGAGGCATCCTATCACATGCCCTACGACTACTGCACGGTCAAGTTCCTCCAGCAGGCCGGCTGTTCCAAGGCCGAACAGCTTGAATTGGGCGAGGTCGGCATTCACGGCAACGGACATATGTTCTTCATGGAGAAGAACAGCGCCACTATCCAGAACGTCCTTGAGAAGTGGATTTCTGCGCTGTAGTAGATTTCTTTTAAGGACGCCATAATTACATAGACATAACAAATGTATAATCTACGGCATCAAAGTAGAATGTTTCACGCCGGCCAAGCTCCTCCGGTTTGTCCTCTCACAAGAAGGATTTGGCCACAACCTTGAACGCCGGTCGACCTTGATAATATCGATCAAGTTCAATAGCAGAGTGCGAAGCGTCTGCTCCTATCGCAGTTAATGGAGGTTGCCGGAAGCATAGCATCTTTAAAGAGGTAGGCCTAGTAAACAGTCTTCAGCTGCCAGTGTCGTCTAATGACTTCGTTTGGGAAAAAGAATTGTAGGAATAGCACCCGCCATCTACCAGCGAGATCTCCATCCATTAGTGCTCTATTTCACGACCGAGATGTTTAACGATAAATTGGCCAAAGCGGCTGTAATTCTATCGTCATCGGGCCGAGCCTCCGAAGGCCTAATTCAGCCTCGACTACAATCTCAACTGATATCTAGGGTGCGTTCTCATCTGTTCCCCATACTTCAGAGCAACCAAGATCAAGCCCATCATCCCCAGCGATATGCCTGCCAGCAGTGTATTTCCCCATCCCTGACCCAAGGCGGCGTACATTCGGGGCCCCGCCAGGGGCAACAAAGCACCGCCAATACTTCTGAAGACAGTATTTGCAGCCGTTGCGCTGGCAGCGTACGCGGGAAATGCATCAACAAGGTAGGTACCCACAGGTGTGAAAACAGTGATCATGCCGAAGCCGATCAAGAAGGTCCCAATGACAGGAACAAACCAGAAGACGCCGTACTGCGTAGTCCAGCCATAAATGAGCAGGCCCAAGGGAATCATAGCCCCGCCGGGAATCATAGGCGGTAGACGATATTCAGGCTTCATCTCGCCGCCTTTGGCCATTCTCCTCAAGATGACGTCCGACAAAGCGCCAAACATAAAGAGTCCTGCGAACTGTCCACAACCGAATCCAAGATAGATAAGCCCAACATTGGTGACAATGCCGTACTGCGTCTTGAAAACCTCCGTTACAGTAGTGAACAGGAGATAGAGCGTACCGTAGGCAACAGCCGTTAACAGAGACAGGCCAAAAATGATTGGCGATAAGAAGAGCATTTTGATAGGCCGTACGATGCTCGTGAGGAAAAGCTGGGCTTTAGTCTTGTCAACCCGAGTTACGGGTCGAGCCAAGGGCCGCCCTCCCGACTTCCTCAGCTTGTTGGCCTTATGTCTCAAAAGTGTGGGCGGATGCGTTTCCTTCTGGAACACAAGACATGATATGAAAACGACGCCAGTCTTGAAATTGAAACATTAGCCAAGATTCGCACAATAGAATTGAACATTTACCATGATGATGAGGAGCCAGAAATTCCACCTCCAGCCGAGCCCACGAGAAACATACGCGCCGATTGCAGGGCCGATACATGGGCCCAGGAGTACTGGCATGGTCCACACAGCCATGGCTCGACCTCGCTGCTCCTGACGAAATAAGTCGGCAACAGTACCGGGCCCCAAAGTCAACGGACATGCGCCGACAAGACCGGTTAGAAAACGAAAAACAATGAGCATGGCCATGTTAACAGAAAGCCCGCAGGTGACATTCATGAGAATGAATAGAAAGGTGCAAATGTGATAGACAGGTCGCCGGCCGTAGAGCTCACTGCAAGGAGCGAGGAATAGTGGTCCGAATGCATACCCAAGGAGGTATATTGACACGCCAAAGGATCCAATGTCGCGATTCGTAGTGTTCATTTCTTCCATAACTTGGTCGATTGCTGGCGCGAACATGGATGATGCGAAAGGTCTGCAGACGAAAGATCAGCTCTGACATGAAGCGAGGAAACGAGGTTTGCTGACGTCAGGAGAGTCATGGTTGCGACGAGCAACACGTTTCGCCATTTGCTGGCAGCAGGCCAGTTCAAAGGCAGTTCGGGATCATCTGGGCCCCTCCAGTCGACGAGATCATAGTCAGTTGAAACTGTAACCGAGGGAATCTCTGATGGAGAGTGTTGGCCGGCGGCGTTCTTCTCAAGATCTTGGTGGACATTTCGAGGCGAGTCTGAGGCCGCGGCCCCAAACTGTTCGCTTGATGAGATGGAGTTGGCGACATCAGGTTTTCCGTCCATGGCGAATATGAGAAGTATTGTGATTCATCGATGCAATCTTTTCTTTGGTCGCAGTAAGAGCAGTAGTTTCATGATAAAAGAAACAGAAGACTGGAAATGCGCCGGAAGATCGGCATCAAGGTGTGGTTGACCTACAGAAACCTGAGCTTCCGGACTTACTAGATATGTCCGATCGGGTTACGGATCCATTCTGCACTGAAATCGGGGACGCTCCCCGGCACCCACTTTAATATTTCGGACCTGCCCTCGGGGAACTTCCCCGATTCTAAAGGGGAGCACAGACTCATGACCCAGGTCGTCGCCAAAGGTTAAAACATAACGATGTCTGCCCGCACCCGCATCTTTTGTTCTCCTCGACATCATTTCATTACACCCGTACGCAAACGAAGCGTACCTTACTTCACGGAAGTGCACGGAATATGATCAATGACAGGGTGGTAAGTCGATAGTGAACCTGAATAACGTCGTGCCGCAAAGTATCTATGTGCGAAACGGAGACTTTCCTTAGGCCAGCCATGTAGCATCGTGATCAATGAGCACCACTGAATGTCAATCCCAAGAGGCATGCTCTTAGTCGAAAACCCTTGAAGTACTCTCGACTGAAGAGCTGGCAGTCCAAAAGAAGAAGCAAGCTTCAAGATGGCCAAGTGCGCCGTCATCTTGGGGGCGGTCCCAAAAAGAATTTGCAGACGTAGACATAAGGCTCTATTTCCAATTATACAAGCCTAATGTCTACTTTTGATAGGGACTAGCCACAGTTGAGGCCAAAGGTATATAATCCTACGATAAGGAGCTAGGGGGGGAGGGGAGGGTAGAGAAAAGAGGAAGAGTGAATTGAGCTTTAGGGGCGATTCTCCCTTGTCTCCCCACGTGACCGACGCGCAGGGGTCGCGTTGTTACTGCAGCCATACCACGGCCGACAGCAGCTTGGACGGGTATAAGCGTAGCTCTCTGCCTTATTTTCCATCGTGGGTACAACCTGTATGAGCTTTGTCTATCATGGCTGCTCTCAAATTGATCTCTTGGCGGATTCAAAAAATAAGACAAGATCACCCTCGGTCCATATTTTCAAACCCATCGTCTGTCTTCGGCGACGGTCTTTGCGCCAACGGACTCTTCCACCTGCTCGACGACTTCATCTTTCCCCTTAGCCAAAATAATATCGGCTTGAACAGCAATCGGTTTGCCATCAAACAGCTCAGCAATCTGTTCGAGGGACCGTCCTTTGGTCTCTGGAAAGAGTACCCATATAAGGCCAAAAATGCTGGCAATCAGGCAGCAGAAGACTATGTAGTACTTCCATCCGACAGCAGCAAGCCCGACTGGGTTAATCAATTGTGCTGAAATGAGACCTGTGTACGAAGCGACAAGGGTCGTGGTCAGACCGCGACTCCGAATGCTATAAGGATAGATCTCAACGGTGTACGCCTGGACTAGCGGTGTCCACGCAATGTCGTAGAAGAAAAATGCAATGAAGATGAAGGCGACAACGGCGCGGCCCAGGACTGGGTTGTGGCTTGTGACAAATTGGGCCGTCAAGGCAGTCCAAACGATGTATGATAGTAGGAGGCCACCGGTTGAGATGAGCAAGAGGCGGCGGCGGCCAAACTTGTCTACCATCATGGCTCCAGCAAAAACGGCGGCAGCGAAGTTGAAAAGCTGGAGAATCCCGTTGATCAACGTCTGATCGCCTGCTTCCGTGATGCCGATGGTGTTGAGGACCAACGTGAGGTAGTAGCTGACAACGCTTATGCCGTTCCATTGGCTGCCGAACCCAAGAATCCAGGAGATGGCTACTCGCTTGCGGTTCGCTGGAGTCTTGACAAGCGAGGCCCAGGAGACGCTCCCACCAGCACGCTCGAGCTCGATGGCCTTTTCAATCTCGGCCATCTCGTACTCAACAAGAGGCGACCCTTCCACGCCAGCTGCGTGCCACTTAGTGAAGATGGCGCGGGCTTCCTCGTGCCTGCCGTTGGCAATAAGCCATCTGTGTTGTACAATCAGGCGAGGATCACAGAAAATATGTGGCGTATAAGGAACTCACCTGGGAGATTCCGGAACCCAGTATGCGCCCAGGAATTGGATGAAGGGAATCGCTGCTTGCAGCGCAGAAGGAATCCTCCAAGACCAAGTCGATTGCATGCGAAAGGTACCGTACGTGATCCACGCGGCCGCGATGGCTCCAAAGAAAAAGAATGTGTTATAGAGAGCGGTGATCTTGCCCCGGTGGGTAGGGTAGGCCAACTCAGCGACCAGGATGGGGCATGGGAGCGCCACAAAGACTGTCGCCGCTCCGATGATGCCTCTGGAGATGACAAACATGGCAATATTGGTGGAAGCGGCCTGTATAGCAGGGCCGATGAGCATGACAGAAAGACCAAGCCACATGGGCAGTTTGCGACCCCAACGGTCAGATACCCAGGAGGCGGGCACAAGGCCCAAAATCTTGCAGACGGGGTACACTGCGTTGATGCCTCCCAGAAGGGCCGCCGAGGGACGGTTGAAGTAGTTGCGCCACTGGGGCAAGGCTTGCAGGCCGTTCATCATGGAGCCTACGTCAAATGATTTAGTGGTAGCTCAGCCAACTTTTCGGGGACAGTCTGACCATCGTAGCCAACGCCAGCCGAAGAGAATAAAGGGATCAATAGCATCAGGTTAAGCAAGAACAGATGCTTGACTCGATACCATGGGCGGTCATAACTGGGCAGAACCTGGTAGATAGTGAGGACCTGAAGTATTATCGACGATTATTGGTACCACATACCTTCTGCAGTTCAGGACCAGCCGTCTCGGCCGGTGACGATTGTTCCTTGGACTTAAACATGGTGATAGAGGACACAGCCGGTACTTTGGGACTAAAGCCAGGCGCAAATTGAGAAGTGCAGTGATGCCTCAACGACAAAGCAGGCGGGGAGCCAGGGTTAAATATGCAATCGACTTGAGGCACCCATCTCGACTTCCGATATTGAAATGAGAATATCGCCTGGTCGTTTCCAGAAATTCAAGGCTGCGCGCTTTCCCCAGGGGCGCGAGTCGTGGAGAAGCAAGATCTAGGCCGGGGTCAACCTGGGGCTTGTGTCATCTGGGGAAGCTCAACTCTGGGGGCGCTTGGAAAAGTCAGCCGTTTGGATCTACCCAGCTGTGAGGCTCGAACAAGCCCAGCCGCAGATGGCTTGGCACTAGCTCTCGGGGACTCCCCGAGCACGAGCAGCTGACCAGTCACCAACCACGAACTACCCGTAGGGCCATTCCGAATCCGTTTGCTCGACCCGCAGAAAGCTGGGCACTCGAGACCTATTCGTCCCCGCTGTCGGGGACATGGCCGACATTTTTCTGCATATCCAGAACCCTCCCTCGACATCAGATTTTTTTTGGGATGCTCTGCATTATCTGCCATCATGAGTGACTCCGCAAGATTATCAAGCTCGGTCCTCCCCGACAGTTCCATCCACGGCACCGACGAAACGCCCCCGAATTCACGGCCGACGAAACGCATGAGGAACGGCCATCCAGGGCCGAGCCCAACCACAAAGACCCAGTCCGAGGGTATGGACGGTACACCTGGGCTTTCCGCGCTCAGCGCGGCGCCTGTCATGCGCTCTCGGGGCCCCGCCGCGTGTGAGAGATGCCGGGATCGCAAGACGAAGTGTGATTTTGGCCGGCCTGCCTGTGGATATTGCGCCAAGCGCCAGGTTACTTGTGTCTATTCTGATGAAGCTTCAGAGTATGTGATTGTGTTCCATTCCTGACACTATTGTATTGACCGTGGGCTCCCCAACTAGTTGGGCAGTGACCGGCGCAGATATTCTCGCGGCCATCGGTAATTTGTCAAAGCTGGTGGAGAGCCAAAGCCATGGGCAGAATCTCCGTTGCAGTCTTGCTCCAAGCCGTCAACACGTCATGACATCAATCCCTGATGTCTCGTCGCCTTTGTCACAAGCCCAAGCCCCGACACCGGGCAGTCAGTCCATCTGGCCTGGAGAGGACCACGGGACCGTCGCGAGACGGCCAGAATCAGACATGCGCACTCAAGGCTTGGATTCAATCCTTCAATGGGACGTCTTCGACTCGCTCAGACCTATCCCCCTTCTTTTTACAGAGGAGCACCAGCGGCCGTTGGAGGTTGTACCACCACCGATGCTGGATTATAACACCCTTCTCCGTCTGGAGACCAAATACATCCACGGCATCCACAACAAGAACCCCTTTCTTGATCTGTCGGAACTTCACCACTTGATTCTCAATGTTGCAGAGAACGGTCCCGACTGGACGGTACGCACGTGCCTGGTGGCCTTGGTATGCGCCGTAGGCGCAATCAACCAGTCATATCCAACATTTCCCATGCCAGTTAACCCAGGTATATCCACATCACCTCAAGAGACTGTCGACTCAGGAGATCTCCAACTGTCTCTACACTTCTGGGGCATGGCGGCGAAGCGACTCGGTATGGCAATGAGCCACAACAGCCTCGAATCGGTCCAGTGCCTCTGTTTAGCTGGTATTTGGTACATGCACAACCTGCAACCACTGGAAGCTTGGAAACACTTCAACATGGCCGGGGCTGGGTGGCACTGCCTAAGGCTCACGGACAAGACACCCGGAGAGCTCTTCCAAGCTGGGCATGGAGCTTCCAAGTCCTTCAATGTGACACAGGCTCTTTACTTCACCATCTGGAAGTCCGAGTGCGAGTTAATGCTGGAGATACCCTTGCCTAGCCCGGATCTCGACACTGTTCGATTTCCTTTTGCATTCCCGAGCCCTCCTACTCCTGGCGGCATTGAACCGTCCAACGCCGAGGCCGGAGAAGACGAGCGGTGCTGGTATTACTACCTGGCAGAGATCGCCGCACGACACCTTCTTAACCGTCTTGTGCATTCAAACTATAATGCCCCGGCTGTCTTGACTGCCAGGCACGTCCAGCGGATGATCACCGAGGCTGAATTAATGGAGTCGCAGGTTCATGGCTGGTACTCCTCCCTGCCACTCATCTTTCACTTCAACATGCCGACTGGCTTCAGCACAGAGCCTCATCCGGACGACATGACGCAGATTTTACGGAATCGCTATTTGAATCTGCGCGAGATAATCGGACGACAATTTGTTAAGCTCTGTGTTGAACACTCTTTGGAAGACATTGAACCCGCTCTAAAAGGCCGTGTTGCATCGTTTGCTTCTCAGTCGCTACAATACTGCATGCTCAAGCTCTCACAAGTGCGGGCTCACCGGCACCAAGGAGTATGGTTTGGCCTGCGAAACACAACTTCTGCGTCTTTGGTTCTCTGCGGCGTTCATCTGGCGCAACAAAAGCCGTGGAATGTCGGGGCACATGCTCTTGTTCTTCCAAGTGGGTGGAGGGCGAGGATAGAGCAGGCTTTCGAGCAAACCGGCGCCTTCTGGTCAGAGCCCAACGGGGGATCCACAGCCATGCGAAACGTGCTTGAATCGGCAATGCGCACGTGTTCACCGCCCACACCGGAGAGAGGTCTTGGATGAGGATTCGAAGTCGGGGCAGGTCCCCGATATCCCCACCGAGAGGGCCCCATCAACGTCCGTCCTCGGCGTCATAGCGCGCCTACGGCCCCCACAAGCCTGGAAAGGTCAGTGGACGTCCCGTAGAATATCAACCAACTCTTTGTTCGTTCATTCTTGAATCACTAATTCGATGGCGTTGTATAACTGTTTTCCCCCTTCTGTTGTTGCTCACCGCATCCTTCCCATCTCCTCGCTACCGATCTCACGGGCAATTTTTCGACATGGGTGAAGCTCTTCATGCCGGTGACGCTTTCGACGTCAATCATGTTATCAAGAATGCATCAATGTCAGAGAAGATTTCACTCCTAGCTGGTACGAGGCCAATACACGTTTTCTCGAATAGGTACGGTAGGCTGACATGTGTTTCCAAGGCAAGGATTTCTGGCACACCACTCCTCTGCCGAGGTTCAATGTCCCATCCATCAGACTCAGTGATGGCCCCAACGGCGTTCGAGGCACCAAGTTCTTTGATGGGGTGAGCGCTGCCTGTCTTCCATGCGGAACTGGTTTGGCGGCCACGTGGGATCCAGATCTCCTGTACAGAGCAGGTGTCCTCATCGGCGAAGAGTGTAAGGCCAAGGGAGCTCACTGTTGGCTCGGACCTACCGTTTGTATCCAGCGGTCTCCTTTAGGAGGCAGGGGGTTTGAGTCCATGTCAGAGGATCCTTACGCCACAGGAAAGCTTGCTGCGGCATACATCAGAGGCACGCAGTCAACGGGCGTCATCTCCACCATAAAGCATTGGTTGGCAAACGATCAAGAACATGAGCGTGTTGGCGTCAACGCGGTCGTTAGTCAAAGAGCCTTGAGGGAGGTTCACATGTTGCCTTTCCACATTGCCATCGCCGATGCCCAACCCGGGGCTATCATGGCCTGCTACAACCGCGTGAATGGTCAACACGTTTCTGAAAGTAAGGAGCTGTTAGACGACCTGCTGCGGGAGGATTGGGGATGGAAAGGGCTGATCATGAGTGATTGGTATGTTATCATCTCTTCTATTAGAGATGCGCTAACCACTTCTCTAGGTTTGGGACTTATACAACAGCCGATGCCATCAATGCTGGTTTAGACCTTGAAATGCCGGGCCCTGCACGCCTTCGGGGCCCCTTAACCGATTTGGCTGTCTCGACGCGCAAGGTCTCTCGCGCCAAGATCGATGAGCGAGCGCGAAATGTCCTCGACTTTGTCCAAAGGGCGAGCAAAGTTGCTGGCGTTTCTGAGGAAGAGAGCACACGAGATTTCCCTGAAGATCGGCAACTCAACCGCAAGCTCGCTGCGGACAGCGTTGTTCTGTTGAAAAACTCATCCGGCATGCTTCCATTGTCTGGGAAGACTTTCAAGAGCGTTGCTTTGATTGGCCCGAACATGAAGACGACGGCATTTTGTGGCGGAGGGTCCGCTGGATTGCAGCCTTACTACACCGTTTCACCTTACGAAGGCATCGTAAATCAGCTACCCAAAGACGTTGAGATCCGATACGAAGTTGGCGCTCACTCTCATGGATTCATTCCTGAGGTGCAAGGTACGGACGTGACTACCCCAGAGGGCTCTCATGGCCTGCGAATGCGCTTTTTTCGCGACCCTCCTTCGAAGAAAGACAGGCCCGTCATTGATGAGACAATCATACAAGTATCGTACTGGCAGCTCATGGGTTATGCGCATCCTGATCTTGAAAAGCTGTTCTACGCAGATGTCGAAGCCGATCTCGTTGCCCCTGCCACTGGAGAATTCGAATTTGGCGTAGCCGTCTACGGTTCTGCCAGTCTGTATTTGGATGGTGAACTCATCATCGACAACGACACGGTTCAGCGAGGAGGCACCTTTCATTTTGGGAAAGGAACTTTGGAAGAGAAGACTATTGTGACCCTCGTCAAAGGTCAGAAGTATAGGGTCAAGGTCGAGTTTGCAAGCGCACCAGCCTCAAAGCTCGTCAAGCCTGGCGTTGTGAACTTTGGCGGCGGCGCTGGGAGATTTGGAATGGTTCAATCAGTTGACGACAACGAGGCCATTGCTGCAGCAGTTGACGCCGCAAAAAGCGCGGATATTACCATTCTCTGCGCTGGTCTGTCCCGTGACCAAGAATCAGAGGGCTTCGACAGGCCGCATATGGCATTGCCCCGAGCTGTTCCTCAGCTGTTTGCCGCTGTGCTGGCTGCCGCGCCGGACACTATTGTCGTCACCCAAAGTGGGACACCTTTCGATATGCTGCCTTGGGCAGACAGCGTCCAAACTCACCTGCATGCATGGTTCGGTGGCAATGAGACCGGCAACGGCATCGCGGATGTCCTATTTGGCACCGTGAACCCGAGCGGAAAGCTTCCTCTCTCCTTTCCTCGACGTATCGAGGACACACCAACATACCTTAACTTCGGCAGTGAAAGGGGACAAGTAACTTATGGTGAAGGTATATATGTCGGGTATAAGTTTTACGAAAAGGTTGACCGGGAGGTTCTCTATCCGTTTGGGTAAGTGATCGTCAATGAAGCGTCCATCTCCCCATTCCCGAGCTGACAATGAGCCCTTCAGACATGGGCTCTCTTACACTGAATTTTCGATTGAAGCTCTACAGATCGCAAAAGACTCAGCAACGGTCAGTATCACCAACACGGGCTCCGTTGCTGGAAGTGAGGTTGTACAGTTGTACATCAGCGCTGATAATACAACCTCCACTATTGCACGCCCTGTGAAAGAGTTGAAGGGCTTCAAGAAGGTTTTCTTGCAGGCTGCAGAGACATGTCGTGTTGAGATTCCCTTTGACAGGTTTACCACGGCCTTCTGGGACGAGGAATTGAGGTCCTGGGTCTGCGAGGAAGGCACTTACAATGTCCTAGTGGGGTCGAGCAGCCAGAATATTGTGTTAGAAGGAAGACTGCTAGTGGAAGAGACGTCAACTTGGACAGGGCTCTGATAGATAGCGTTTAGACTGCAGGCATTCTGATCACTATTGCCAGAGCTGGCCGGGTCTCGATCTTAGGAGTTCTTTTGTAAAGCTTGGTAGAGATGAGACACAAATTCCCATCCAGAAGCACTTTCAGCTCTATGAGCCGAGTGTCAAAGACAATAGTTGTTTCACTGGAGCATGGGCTTCGACATGAACAGCAATCTCTTCGATTCTGTCGTGCTGTCGGGTCAGGTGGGTCTAGTCTAGCAAGGGCGAGATTGCATTCGACATTCATCATTAACTAGATCAAAATGAAGGACATCGCCGGGCTCGCCTGGCTTTGGGGCAGAGTGTCAATGATTGCAAGGCGACGTGGCCTGTTGGTGCTAGGCTGCAATGAGGATAGCCACCGGATGCAAGGCCGGTACTTCTGCCGACCGGTGGCTGTACATGAGTAACTCTAAGCATGGTCAAATCACAGTATGGCGAACCTTGACTAAACTCATGCCTAAAAAGTTCCGGTTTGCCGCTGACAGGTTGGCGGGATATGGTCCCGGTATTTCGGCCGCACATGGGCCCAGTCGGTCGACACATAAACACGAACGCCCCGCGCCACTCCGCGTGACAATTGTGTTTGATACCAGACACCCTCATATCGTTGCCAGCTCTCCGTATGCAAACAATGGCGTTGGCGAGATACCACCCCTTTTTGGCAGTTATTGTTGCTCTGTTCACCATCATTTCCACGGGCCTCTCGAATCACAGTCCGCCTCGATTCAAGCCTAGCGGCATACCCACTGCGACGGTCCGGAATGGCACCCTGAAGGGTCTACATCTGCCTGACTTCCAGCAAGACGTGTTCCTAGGTGTCCGTTTTGCACAGCCTCCGATTCGTGAATTGCGGCTGAGTCATCCTCAATCGCTCAACTCCTCGTGGAGAGGTATTCGAGATGCTACTGTGAGGAGCCATAGTTGCGTCGGGTATGCCGGATTTTCCAAGGGCTTGACTATGGGCGAAGGTAAAAGGAATCATCTTACTGTTTTCAAAATGAGCTAAAATGGTGCAACAGACTGTCTGACTTTGGACATTGTGAGACCGGCAGGTACTGGACCGGACGATAACCTACCCGTTTTCGTATGGATCTATGGCGGGGGGTTCACTGCCGGCGGCAGCGCAGATTCTCGATACAACACATCTTATCTGGTCAACTCGTCGGTAACCATCGAAAAGCCCATCATAGCTGTATCCATAAATTACCGCAT
This sequence comes from Verticillium isaacii, assembly GCA_002851775.1. Taxonomy (NCBI): domain Eukaryota; kingdom Fungi; phylum Ascomycota; class Sordariomycetes; order Glomerellales; family Plectosphaerellaceae; genus Verticillium; species Verticillium isaacii. Next base: position 7,345,049 of record NMXN01000005.1, on the reverse strand, counting down.
GGGCGGCTGGGGCTTCCTGGCTTCACGGGAGATACATGGAGCCAAAGCATCCAATAGTGGTCTCTTTGATCAGCGAATTGCTCTGAGGTGGATTAATGAAAATATTGGGGCATTCGGAGGGGATCCGAGAAAGGTGACCATCGCTGGTGAGTCTGCAGGCGGCTTCAGCGTTGGCTATCACCTTGTGGGCTTTGATGGCAAAAACGACGGACTATTCAGGGCCGCCATCATGCAGAGTGGGACCGCACTGGGCCCCAGCAGTATGTTACCCTTCCTACAGTTCAAAGAAGCGATTCTGACAAACCTGCAGTCAAATCAATTGATGACATTGAGTCGAAATACCAGCCTATTTACGATAATGTAACGGAGACTGTCGGTTGCTCCCGTGCCGCTGATACTCTAGCCTGCCTCCGGATGACACCATTCGAGGATCTTCGGCTGGCCTTTTCACCATTCGTTCTGACCCCAATTTTGGACGGCGACTTCCTCTCACGCTTACCGTCCGAGTCCTTTGCTAGAGGTCTCACGGCAGACGTGGCGATTCTTGCCGGCAGCAATACAGACGAGGGAACAGCGACATTTTTTGGCCCAAGAGGACAGTTGAACAACGACTCAGACACCGGGGTTTTTCTCAAGAAAATGGGACGCGGCCTTGACGATGACACCATCGCATCGGTAATGCAGCTTTATCCTGATGACCCGGCCCGTGGCTGTCCTTTCAACACTGGCGCAGAGCGATACGCCCAGAATGGCCATCAGTACAAGCGCGGTGCTGCCATCGTGGGAGACCAAGTGATTCACAGCGGCCGCCGCTTCACCACGAAATACTATGCCTCACTTCCCAGCGAGAGGAGACAGGCCGTGTACTCGTATCGCTTCGATCAAGGCCCTTGGAACGATTCGCTCGAACTGATCGCTACCGAGGACCCGGTTTTCGCCACACATTATGCGGAGATCTGCTATGTTTTCAACCTTGATCCCATACTTAGTCGCAAGAATTCGAATTGGATCGGCCCGTATCCTGAACACCACCGTCTTGCAAAGTCTATGTCGCGGTCTTGGGTTTCATTCGTTTATAATCTTGATCCAAACCATGGCTTCGGCGGAGACGCGGTAAGATGGCCGGAGTATGGTTGCGGACAAAAGAACATCGTCTTCCGGACTGCAGGTAACTACATTGAGAGGGATACATGGCGAGACGAGCAGTTGATTTACTGGGGGTACGTATGGGACCAACTTGAAACATGATATTGTTTCAAAGCTTCAGCCACGAACCAGATTTCTGATGTCAATCAACACGAAATACAGCATGACATAATAACGAAAAATAGTGCTTTGACTTAACCACAGTTGACTCCCCTTCTGTGTTATTACTACTCGAGGTGCCATTTACTTTCGAAGACGTACAAGGCTCAGACGATGCCCTGTGACAAAGCTACATCTACAAAATCAACAGCAACGCAGTCACCCCAGTCCACGTTGCCCAGAACGATGTCAACAAAGCTGTCTATATATTGACTGTTGACGTCACATCCACATTCCTCATCCTGGGATTGTACGTCTGACCATCAGTAGGCGCTTGATACTGGCCACAGTAGTTCAAAGGTCCTGCCTGCTGTCTCCCGTAGGCCAGAGACATAGTTGATCGGCAGCAGCAGCAGCCGGTGGGACAGACATTCCATGACTATTATGCGGTACTCTGCCACTTGCAAGTGTTTGGCTGGGGCTGAGCTCGCGTCTTCGCTCGTTCAAGTTGGACGCGCCGGCTTGGGTGGCTCTCCCAAACTGGTAGCCGCTCCCACCGAAGTAAAATACGTCGTCAACACCAAAAGCCTCAAGAGAATACATGACCTGTGGCGACTAATAGGAGCTAAGATATACCATGTCTCACCAGAAGCGTCTCCCACTGATAGGACAAGATGAGAGACGTGGTTGCTGATTCTGTTGTCTACCTGGATCACGGCAAGTCCCCAACGAAGCCCAATTCCTTGTGCCAAACCCCAGCATGGAAGTGAGCTATATGACATTTGTGCCCGGTGCTGTCGTTCTTGTGGTGGCCAGGTGCTTCAAGCACAGTTAGCAGGCGTGTTTAGGCTTGCGGAGATCAATCTGTAGACAGCCTGATCGGCAACTCACTTCGGTAAATACGCCAACTATCTCCCCCCACAGTCGTGTCTTACGAGCAAGCTTGAGATCCGTCATGCACTCGTTTTGGCCCGTACCACAACTGACCCGTCGACACTCCCCATCACGAAAAGTCTGTCCTTCCCCTTTCTGTCTTCTGCTCTGCACCCTTCAGTGTCGTCATCTCGATCCACGGCCCCTGCCGCTCGACACTTTGTCGCCGCACGACAGCCTGCAGACCTCTCCTGCTCGATTGTCGCCTCTCAGCAGAGTCCTGCCTTGACCTACGCCAATCGCTTCCAGCCCCAGGCGTCGTCGGCTGGCTTGTCGAAGCAAGGTACACAAGCTCCCCGGCAAACATATCGGCTCGTCGCTGTCAAAAAGAATCGCACAGAAATGCAAGCAGTAGACAGTAGCAGAACGGTTGTCGTGCTCAGCTGCAGGGTCGAAACGCGGGGTCAAGCTCTTTATCAGCCCGCAAACTATCCCCACGCTTCCCAATCCGCTCGTCAATAGGCGCCTCAAGCTATCCCTTTTGCAGGGATAGAAAGAAGAACCAACACACAAAGCGAACATCGCGCCACGCTGAACTCTACAAATTTGTCATTCATTCTGTGCTACTGTACTTTAGATGCTGGACGAACCATGACGCGTAATGCTGCTACCAAATGCTTCCACTGTACGCCTTGCCGTCAATCTCCATGGGTGCGATCTCTCGCAATCTTTAGCACCTTTCATCTCGCCCCTCGACGCTGGCCAGTGCCATCCGCAAATCGTATCCCCCTCTTCGCAGGCGGCACCCGTGGTTCGCCCTCATCATCACTATCGTCGTCTGCAGTTGTTCCCAGGGCTGCCAATCTGCGCCTCCGCTCCGCCGGCGTCTCCTGCTCCCCGTCCTGGCCCCCTTCGTCCAGTATACTGACAGGCCTCAACGGCTCATCCAGTGGTGCTGCCTCACGCCGCTTTCCGCTGCTTGTGCTGCTGTTTGCCTCGCCAGAAGACTCTCCTGGCTCTTCCAGGTCTTCCACGGGTTGCTGCTGCCGCTTCTTCTCGAGTGTCTTGGAAGTCCCCGCTACAGTCGTCGTCGCCGGGACAGGGTCGGCTTGTCTGGCCAGTGTCTTGACAGCGGGCGGAGCTGAAGACTGTTCGACCACCTCGTGGCGCGTCTTCGCGTCCAGCTTTCGCATCTCTTTGATAAAATCATCTTTGGTCATACGCTTTCCGGCGCCGCCAATCGTGAACCGGACCTGCTTATCCTCTGCGAGTTGCTCGGCGGCGGCCTTGTTGCTGCTGGCTCCACCGAAAAACCAGCCCTTCTTAAAGACACTCTCCGCCTGCGTACTCGGTTCGCCTTCGGTGTCTGGCGGGGCGGGGCCCTTGCCGGAAGACCCGCCTAGACCCAAGTACTTCTGGCACTGCTGCAGAAGATCCGGACCATCCTTTTGCTTGTCGGTGGGTAGCTCGTAGGTTTTGATAACCTCGCCGGCCTCGTCTTCAATGACAATCTGGCGCGGGTCAGTATGTGGTAAGTAGATTCGAGTATTCGAAGTCGAGCAGTACTCACAGTGTTGCCAAACTGGTACGCCCTTGCAGGCTCGTGCTTAGTCTCGCTCTGGCTCTTGGCCTTGCGCTTTTCCATCTCATCCCTATAAACACCGCTAACGGTCTGTTTGAAGTTGGTCCAGTTGACCAGAGAACCAGCCCTCTGCGCTGGTGCCGGCCTGGTAGCAGCAGCCGCCTCAGCCTCAGCCGCATCCGACACAGCCCGTCCTCTGCTGTGGCTGGGTTCCATGGCTAGAACATCGCCGTCACGGTTCTCAACCACAATGTTGCTTCCCTCCTCGTATATGTTGAGCTGATCAAGCTCCTGCGGAGGCGTCTGCGGGCGACTCGGAGTGTGCTCCATCTTTTCATCAAAGCGATCGGAATCGCCCTCGACCAGTGTCTGAGGAGAGCTATCAGAGGTCGACTCTTTGCCATGAGTACTCGGGTCCGTGGAAGACTGCCGAGTCGGGAAAATGGCGGATTGCGACACAGGGCCACCCGGTCCAACGCCGTGGTCGCGGGACTTTCTTCTCCTACGATGGGCAGACGAAGACCGACTCCCATGCTTCGCATTTTCCCCCTCCTTCTGCCTCCGTAAGAACTGCCCTGTGACGCCAACAGGAGGCAGAGTGCCAGGGGGGAAGTCGGGCATCTTCAGCTCCTCGTCCTCCGACATGGAGCGAGCTTGCGACCTGGATTGTGAAGAGATGCGGGGCAAACGGTTCATCCAGGTCGGCCCATCCTCTGGGGAGGTTGTGTACGACATTGTCAAGCTCAGAGTGTTGATGCGCTTCCCGAGTGTGAAAACCGCAATCGAAGACCCGTGAACAATGATTGACGCAATAACGAGGAATGTTGTGATTGGCCAGATGAGTGCAACGACAGTGTAGTGCGGAATATCGGTTGGGGGCGTGTCGCTGAGTGGTACGGCCGTCTCGTAGGCAAGCTCGGATCGTGCGAGGATAGCGACGAAGATGGCACCGACACCAATAGGACCAAAGTGGCCGGCGAATAAGGCCTCTCGCCACGTTTTGATATCCGGTATGAAGGGCTTGAGCACCAACATGATGGGTATGCGACGGAAGAAAATGACGAGAATGGCTAGGACGACCAGGCGCCACGCCGTGAGACCGCCGGCAATGTTGTTGTACTGCTCCCAAGGGATGATGGTCCCGAGGTACACAAAGTACGCCAAGTTGATCAGCAAATCTATGACATTGGAGACGTGAGACTCCTCCGTTTTGGCGTGGAACCAGCCGTCGTTCGAGAAGCCTACGCCGGCGGCGAACCCTATAAGTAAGTCGTCCATGCCCAACATGCTGCCCGCGCCGGCGCAGAACAGGGCAAGAACAAAATAGAAGACGAGGAAGCTCTCGCGGTCGATGAGATCGCGCTTCTCAGCAAACTTGATGGCGTGCCTGGCGATGTAGCCAACAGTGAAGCCAAAGATGGCGCCAAAGATACACTCGTACAGGATGGTATACACGATCCAGTGGAAAGTGGTCTTCTTGGCGTCCATGTGCTCTTGGATCAGATAGATGCCTAAGTAAACGAACGGAAAGGCCATGCCGTCGTTACATCCCGATTCGGCGGAGAGTAAATCTCGCAAGTGTTTGGGAACTCGTTTGGCGAATTTGCCCTTGCCAACGACGGATGAGGCAAGGACGGGATCGGTGGCAGTCACACAGGCGGCAACGACGAGACTGTCGAGCCAGCTGATGGCGGGGACCATCCACCAGACGAACAGGCTGACAACGAGCCAACCAAACGTCATGACGGGAAGTAGCAGAAGGACGACGGACCGCCAATGCTTCTCCATGTAGAATTTCGGTAACTCGACACCAACGGCAAAACACTGGACGACGAGGACGATTCGCGAGAACTCGAGGGTGATGAGGTCGACGTTGCCCCAGCTCTTGGGGTCGATGAGATTGGCGGCATGAGGACCGAAAATGATCCCGCATATGGTGGCCACAGTGGCCTCGCCAATGTACATGCGCTCCTTGATAAAGGTCGAGCAGAGCATGAACAGGGAGGTGAAGCCGCCGAGAATGATATAGACCAGATGGGCATTGGTCACCGAAAGGTGATCCCACGCCATGGCTGCGGGTCGGGCGGATTTATTCTTGCGGAAGGCGATCCGTCGTCGTCGTCGTCGTCGTCGGGGTTTCGCTCAACTGGTGCTGTCGTAGAGGATCGGGAAAACGACGACAGGAGAGCCTAGAGACGGGACGCGAATCGATGCCCCAGTCGATGTTATGGGTGGGAGTCAAGATGCTGGATCCAGACATTCAGAATGGCAGGCCGTCTTCGTCTATCGGTCCAGACGGGTGGTGGGAGAGGTGCGTGGGGGTCGTCGATGTAAAGCCGATGTGGGAGAAGACGCAGACCTCTTCTGGCATCCTCGTCGCGCAGGTTGTCAAAATTGGCGAGCACGAGCAACAGGACGACAAGCCATTGAGGAGTGTCGGGGAACAAAAACGACAGAGGGAAGAAAAGTCGCTTGCGGCAAGTCCTCGTGAAATGACGGCGCGGCGACACCGGCTAGCGTTGGCGATGGTGGGGTCGATCGGGGGGCAACATTGCGAAAACGAGGAAGGTCCGGTCCAGGGTCAGGTGCATAGGCAGGGCGTGGGCGTTGGGAAACACCCGCCTGGACTTTGCGAGGTACCTCCGAGGCACGCGGAGATAGGGGAGGTACAGGTACCTTTCATTGCCGCCATGCTTTTCTTCCGGCGGCTTCCTTTTGACGATGTAAGGCCTGTGCCTCTGGTGTCCAATATGTCTCTCCTGAGAGGTGCCTGTTGTCTGTTTGCTGCCGAAGAGCAGGATTCTGTTCCCCTCAGCAGGTCACACTGAGCCTCAACAGGCTCTCACCAATTTGCCGTGCAGGTACTCAGCATGCTGCCTGCCGAGAAAACAACCAGTAGCCGCCCTCGTAATGACATCAGCTGCGGACCGATCTTGCCGTGTCATGGCCCTCGACCCAGGCCTAACGTGGCTAGTTCCTACCTTATCCTCGCTGCTGCGCACTCGGCCCCTGCCCAAAGCACCGGCTCTGGCGACCCCGGATACAAGCTTAAATTGTGGTGTGCCTTGCTTCTCTGGAGCCTCGCCGGTGACCTGTCGGCATCATGGATGGCTTCAATTGTCGTCGATGCCGTCCAAAGTCCGTCGCGAACAGCAAAGACCCTGACAAGCATTGGCAAAAGCTTGAGCGCGCCCTTTTCAACACATTCATTGGCCCCTCCACAGCCAAGACTGCGCTGTATGTCTCGGCGCCAAGACGGCATTGCATCCGATCTTCGTCTGCCAAACGGCCCACTTGTCATTCTCTGCCACCACTTTTGGGTTCTACGGTAGGAGCATCGTATTGCACCCATCTCATTGCATTTCCATCGCGATTCAGGGAAAAGGACAATAGGCCGTTTGAGGTTTTGGTAGTATTTGAGCTAAAGCCTCGTCCGAGATATACTCTTACAGATATGCCTCCAACCCCCCCATTCAAATACAAAATGCCGGCACATGCGAACAAGAATGCGTTATTCACTGCTCCATTCAAAAGGTGGAGACTGTGGCTGACGCAGCAACGCGGCAGAAAGCCCAACCAAGACTTGAGGCTGTGGGGCAGAAGCGAAGGGGAGCAACAACCCCAAAGGTGCCCCTTTCGATGCAGTCCAGCGCAACGAACGAAAAGTCCTCCTCTGCAGTGGTGGTATCATTTCCAGACTGGAACCAAAGGTGGGCAAGAGTAAAACAATGTGAAAAGGGAATCTGGCAGCGAGCCGATGTGTAGCGCAGAGCAATCCAGCCGTGAGTGTGCAGAGCGCTCGGCTCTGCCAAGCGGTGAAGTCATCAGTTGGCGTCAGCGTATCTTCGACTAGGGATCTCTCGTCGACAAAGAAAAGAGGCCGATGGGGCGGGTATGCTGATATTATGATAGAGCGCAGAAACTGAGGCTGGTAGAAGTAGTTAAGTGTTTTCAGGAGGGGCAGTAGGTGAGGAATGTTTGTCCATTGCCTTACTGGCCAAACGAGGAGTGGGCGTGGTGTGCCTCTTGAAGAGCTGATGGGTAAGTCGTCAGCATGCGTTGCATCACGTTCTTGGTGAGAGGACTTACTATTCAGGACGCTGAGCTGACCGGCGCGGTCTTCGCACGCGATTTGTAGACTGGATCCATCCACAAAATCGAGCACCACGCTGTTTGGTAGCTCTTGAATCTCAACATCGGGGGTGTAGGGGTTGCGGAAGTCGCTGAGGTGGTATCTCTTGACGCCGACACCGCCAGTCTTGCCCTTGTGCACTGATGGGGCAGCCGTTGCACTCAGGATCAGGAAACCCTGAGAGTCCAGGCACATGGTGCGGCGCTTCCAGAGAAGATTGTCAGGAAACTGGACATTGACGTCGCCCATGTAAGCCGCGACCGAGGCCTGCTGCAGACCTACATCCCGCGGAAAACCGCGAGCAGCCATCGTATCCGCGAGCGTCTCTTCCTGAACTGTGGGCGAGATTGCCGTCGGCGAGAGCACCTTTCCACGGCTAGCACTGAGGGAGGAAGAGAGACGACGCATGAATCGACCCGCTCGGCTCTTCTTCTTGTCACTGCTCATCGACTTGCTGTCGTCGCCGGAGCCACTCGTCTCCGTGAACATCGATGGCGACATGGTACCAGCGGCAGCGTCCTTGCTGATGGAGGAGCGACGACTGCTGATTGACAGACGACGGGGATAACCGCTGTTATGGTGTGTAGAGGGCGGGCGGGAGGGTGAACGTCCCGGGCTCAGCGGAGTGGAGGCTGTGAAGATCTCGTTGGTTGAAGTTGTAAGAGACTTGCGTCGCTCTTTGATAAAATCTTTGACAATGCTTAGTGAGGAACGGCGTGGCTTGTCATCGTCATCGTCGTCTTGCGACTGGGACCGGCGTTTTTCCCGCGACATCCTCCTCTCCTGAATAGTCTCCTTGGGGATAGCCGCGGCGGATAACGGCTCGGCCTTCTGGTGGTTCACCTCGAGCGGAGATGCCTTCAACTCCAGACGACCAAACTCAGACGGGTCCCTAGGTGGCTCGAGCGATGCGCTCACCTGGCTTGGATCTCGCACGATGCGAGCGGTTACCGAGATAGATTCGGGTCGGCCACGGGGCATCGAGTCGGGGGAAGGGATCACGGGGCCCTCGAACATGGACAGTCTACTCGCGACAGAGGTCGACCTCTCCCGTCGGGCCCTCATCTCAGGGGATGCATCTCGAGAGTCTGATATTGCTGTGCTTGGCGGGCTACCCTTGTTACGGGATAGAGAAGTGGCACGATCGACGACGGACGGAGATCGCGAAGGCTCGCGCGTGCTGGGTTTGCGAACGGAGAAGAACTGTGCCGATGGTGCGTTGACACGAGACGACGCCTCACTGTTACCAGACGAGCCCGACAACTGCTCGAGGGCCTTGATCCGTTGCGAGATCTTGGAGCCCATCTTGCCAGTCTTTGGGGCGAGGTGCTGGTTCCCAGACTGCTGCTGTGTAATTTTGTGCAAGTAAGCTGCGCCGGATGAAAATGACCTGGCAGAGCTCTGCGAAACGTCGGTCGGCGTGAGAAGATTGCCGCGGATGGGGTTCGAAATGGTTCGCACCACACCGCGCGGGCTGTCTTTGGTGCTGCTGGTGTTGCCGGCGGTGGTCGCATGCCTCTGTGGGCTTGGGAAGACTGGAGTAATTGGCGATTTCGAAACCGACATGTGCTGTGCCTGCTCGACAGTGGCTGATTGAAGCTCGTTCATCAAAGACTCATCATCAGATAGATGCGCCTCGGAGCGTACTTCTGGCGCATCCAAATCAGTGCGGATCGGCTCAATAGTCTTGCGCTTCGACTGACGTCGTTGGGCCGGAGCAGTTCTAGCCTCAACGTCCGAACTAGGTTCTTTAGAGGGAGACACCAACAGAGCAGAGTCTTCGAAGGGCGGCACAATGGTAGGAAGGTCGAGAGTAGGCGAGCTTGGGCTGCTGGGCTCGCGGCCGGAGAACCGCGAGGTGGGAATGGCAAGACTTGGCGACTGCGGCGGAGACGTCGGCGTCTTGGGCGGCGCTCCAGGCTCGTCAGACGAAGCCAGCTTGGTAGGTGGCGTGGGGCCGTGGCTCGAAAATTTGGATACAGGCGGTGCCAGAGGAGTTTCCAGGACCTCCTTGGTGGCTGCGTCGTCCCGCGTCTCCCCCGTAAGTTCGGTCAACACCAAGGTGGACTTGACTACACCTTCGTTGATTTCCGCTCGAGAGGAATAGGACTCCAGCGCTTCTTCCTCTTTCATTGCTGCCACATGACTCGAAGAAGTGATCGTAAGCCCTTCGCCAGAATTATCATCGTCCAAGCCTCTCAGAGTCGAATTCTGCCCAGCTTCAGCATCGCCATCCCGAATAGCTCTATCGACTGAATATTCATTGCTGACGCTGTCTGCCTCGTCGGGCCCTTTTTCAGCCTGTGACTCCCTAACAGTCTCATCGGTCGACTCGGACAGCGAAGATGCCTTGGTTGACTGTTCGGGCTCGGAGGATGCAACAAGGGGCGAGGTGGGTCGCGAGTCGCTGCGCGTCGATTCAGATGTGTCGGCCTGCATGGAAGAAGCGGATGTGTCGACAGCGATGCCCGAGTCGAGGTTGGCCATGGACAGTTGTTTTTCGGAATCTGTGGGTGACGCCGGTGTCCTCTCAACAAGGTCATTGACTGTTACAGTCTGCAAAGCCCCTTCGTCGGTGTCTTCGACGGGACTGTCAGGAATAGGGACTGCCGCAGGCTGCAGGCTCATCAGTTTCCGCTTCTCTCGCATCTGCATCGCTTTCATGAGGCGCGCCTTCTCAGGCGTCATCGTCTGTTTTACCGAGGCGGCAAATGTTGACATGACGGGTGACTTCATGGACGCGCCAGAGCTAGTAGCAGGACGACCAGAACTGGTGTGCGGGCGCATTGCATCATGAGTTGCCGTTGGTGATGTCTCTGGGAGAGGAATTGAAGCTGCAGTAGCTATGTCGGCAAGTTCGTCTTCGTGCTCGACGAGTTCCTGTTCGCTGCCGTCTGGCAGCTTTTTGCGCTTTCCGTCTTTGGAGTAAGATCGGGATTTGAAGCCTGCGGGCATTTGCGAAACGGGTCGGAAGGTGCCCGCCGTCTTTGGGCGGCCACTAACGTCGAGGGAGGGTCGTGGGCCAAGCTTGACCTTGGGCTTTCCGTAGGTATAGGAGGAATAGCTGTAAAGGTCGGGACGCGCAGTTTGTGAAGACATCCGTCTGTCGGCGTCGTCTATCGACCTTGTCGGTGAAGTTGGCCGCACGGCACCTACAAAGTCTGGCGGCTCGGATGATGGCGAGAACTCCCGCTCTTCGGGTGAAGAAGCTAGGTCGGCGTTCAAAGTAACTGGAGGCACGGGTGCAGGCGTTTTAGGGGTGGTCGACGCATCAGATGGGTCGTCCTCATTCAGTCCCAGATCATCTTCGTGGACCACCGATTGTCTCTTGCAGGCTCTTTGCTCCTCCTCCTCCTCCTCGGCAATTTCCATAAGACGTCTTCTCCTCAAGGAACTTGTTGACGACGAAATGGACCCTGAAGCGGCGTGCAATGAGCAGGCGGCGGACAGCTTTGTGTCCTTCAACTCTTTTGCGGTCGCGATCGAGAAGGTAGTGTTGTAAGGCGCAAACCTCTCGCAAACGGCATTGAAATGGACGGTCACTCGTGCTACAATGGCCCGGGGGCATCTCGTTAGTTGCACGCTCTGAAATCGCATTGTGGTTAACACCCACCTTGAATGAGCCGAGAGGTATCCTCTGGGAGGTATTTGACAATGACATTTCGTCGACGATATCGTAGGAAGCCAAATAGAGGAGATTGTTCTTCGTACTGAGAGATGTTATTGCGCATCTCAACGATGCCGCCGTTGCCGCGACTAAGGATGTCGACCTCATCTCGGCTCGCATATTTCAAGAGAAACCTGGATGGGGTAGTTGTTAGTCGATCGGCATATGCGGTCGCGCACCGAACTATGGGACCGTTAGGGAGTTGTAAAGAGGGGGACATACCATCCTCCTGGTTCCGCGGCGGCGGCTTCGTGTGCCTCCTTGACCAGAGTTTCGTCAAGTCCGTTCAACGACATGATCTCCTAGCTCAGGGGTTGTTCGGCAAGAGGCTTCCAAATGACAGTAGGTCGGACGAGGCAAGTCGGCGTGTAGTTCGCAAGATAGCCAGCGGTAGTTTCGGAATCGGTCGTCAAGCGCAACGTTCAGGGGCTCAGCCGTAGACGACGTCGACCTGACAGCATGGGGCTGGGTCGGGGTATGCGGGACAAGCGGAGGACGGTGCGCATGGATACGGGGTGAATGGCTCAGAAGAACACGGCAAGCTACTCTGAGGGGAGAGCATGCGGCCACGACGTAGAGTTCGGAGTGCGTTGACGCCGGCGGGCGATGGTGTTGTCGTCGGACAAGGAGGAATGCAACAGAGGCGCTGGCTGGAATTGGCAAGATTAGGGGTGGATCAGAGCTGGAAACATCAGACGAGCTGCAATGCAGTGATGACTTGAAAAAGATATAATATAAAGTGCCTGGACAAAGAAGCGGAAAGGCGGCGGGTGAGCGCTCTCGACTGGTGATGGGATCCAGACGAAGCAGTGCCTAGAGGTCAGGACTCTGATGGGATGCGGTGGACAACGGCACAGGACGACCAAAAAAATGAGGGTCGTGTCGTCGGACGGGCAGGACTGGCGAGGCACCAGGCTGGCTGGCGGATTGGATTGGATGTCACTCCCCAATCTCCAGTCCGGCGGACCGGCTGGCCTCCACCTTAGTTTAGGGGGAAGGGGTGACTGGCGCTAGGGCCAAAATGGCAAGCATCTCCCTGCAAGCTCGGGCCTCCATGGGCGGTTCTATCCTCATGCAAGCCACCATCCATCCCATCCACTGTCCGCACCTCGTTTTGGATCTTCAACCTGAGCCCTTCAATAGCCCTGTATTATGTATGGAAACTCACCTGCCCTCGGGCTGAACCTGTCCGTCTTGTTGGTACCGAGCCATACGCCTCTTGCGCTACTTCATACCTACTGATCACTGCTCTGTCCGCTCTCCTCTCCCCTCATAGCTCCTTCACCCAAACGTCGCTGCACCACCTTGGCACGTGGCGCTAGGCGCATGAAACGTCCAATCCCCATCCCCCATCACCCACTGTGAAATTGGTCTCCATCCCGCATCCTCAATATCGAGACAACAACTCTCGGGGATCTGGAGATTTGCCGGCAAGACCGTCGTCTCATCTACCCGGGACGATATCTTGATCCAGCATTCGGGCTGCCTTACTCGATGCCCCATGCTTGATAAAAAATAGAATACAGCACAACTGCTGCCGTGGCTGGACGTTTCCCGCAAGATGCAACCTGGCGTGCTCGACAGGGATAGACACAATTCTGTTTACCGACTCGTGGCCCGTCCATATTTCTTTTTCCATCGCGATACGGTAGACTCAACTCTGATCGGTTTCAACAAACCCTGCTTTCTTGACCGTCTGTGGGTGAAAGGTCGCAGAGGAAGCGCCGGCAGCTGAGGAGAGACATGCTTCCCACCTACTCCCGGCCTAACGGATCCGTCATCGTTGCGAACCACCGTTGCTTTCTGTCAGAAATTCTAGCAGATGACGAGCTTCAAGCTTGGGTCATGGTGCCCGTCAAAAGCTTGCTGGTGCGCTTGAACCTTGCGTAGGCAGGATTCGTGCCGCGGGGATATGCAGTCAAGTCGGCCAAGCTTACTTACGCAGACTTCCCCATCGGCCTTTCTTGTCGACACTGGCTCAGCACGTAATTCATACCGATTGCGCTGTTTCACTCCCAGTGCCCTGAATCCCAGCCTTCACCGACCCGCAGCCTGTAGAAGGGCGGACAGAAGAGAGACAGTCAGCACCGCTCATCTTGGTCCCCAAAAGAAGAAGAAGGCGAATTTCTGCAAGGGCTAGACAACCCAGCCTTGAGGTCAAAACACCCCACCATTTCCGTACGGACCACAATCAGGCTTGCTTGTCAGCCCATGCTCACAGTAGCGTCCTGCGGACAGACATTCTCGACAGGGTTGAGACGAGGACGCGCGGGGAGCAGGCGTGGAAGAAAAGGTCAAAGCGGCATTACACCTGCACAGGAGGGGCAAACAAGTGCCATGCATTGATTGCAGTCACTGACGATCAACTTCGGTACGTGTTGGGTAATCGCTTGCCTGTGCTTTGTGCCGTGTACTTGCTTGAAGAAGTAGAAAGTAGAAAAGTAGGAGGCGATAGGTGAAAGCTACATGAGGTATTTACAAAACCATACTGGACAATACTGAGAGGAGCCGTTTCCTGGGGAATTCCATACGCCGTTTCCATGCCGTTCGTTATTGCGCGCTCTCCTGTGCATCAAACTCTTTGGGGCTCTCCTGCTTTAGTGAGAACCACCAACTGCGCCCGGAGGCGGTGCCTCTAGATCGACACCCTCAAGCTGGGCACGCTGGTCTGCGCTCGACCGGACCAGGTTACCAAAATACTTGAGCGCTACCTGGCTCTCCTTCCTGACCTTGAGCGTCTCATCACGGCGATGGCCGAGGTCCTTCACGCTCTGGTCGAGGCCGACACGGAGATTGTCAGCCGGAATGCGAAGAACCTTGCGCACAGATGACGAAATTCGGGTTGAATTGTCATGCACGTAATCGATCGCGTGAAGCTGCGTCGAGATCTTGGAAGACAGGCGATGGGGAAGTGAGTTGGGAATCTGGTTGACGATGTAGGCTGCAGCAGAGAGGGCTGTGGTCGTGTTAGCTGAGACCTAGGTCAAAGGGGGAAAAACAATAACGTACCGGCAACGACTAGACCAGGAAGAATGAGCCTGCGCAGGTTGTCGTTGCTAATTAACTTCGCAGCGCTGACGGCATGATCCATCCATCCATTCAGGCCAACCACCCGCGGCACGAGGGCGCCCGCCAATGTGAGAGCCATACCAGTGCCGGCCACCTTCTCCTGTTGCTGGAACAAGGTAGACCAGTCGATAAAGTCCCACAGCTCGGTAGGCACATCGACCTGCCTGGCCATGGAGTCACGCTTCCTCTTGAACATGACGTCTGGCCGGAAAGTGAGGTTCTGGAACTCGTCGCCGACGTGGAGTAAGCCGAGCTGCTTGATAGCATTGACTCCGCCAACCGTCCGGTCTCGAGCATGCTGCTCACACTCCGTGACAGACTCGGCAATGTGGGCCATCATGGCGTCCTTGAGCTCCGCGGCATACTCAAAAGCACTGAAGATGCCTGGGTATTCGACGCCGTGGTTATTGTCGCCAGCATGCGCGATAGCCGAGTTGAGTGTGCTCCTCGTGTGGTCGTAGATGTCCTTACATGTAAGTTCAATGGTTCGGTCAATCTCGTCTCCGACTTCCGCCTTAGCCTTCCGGCTGGTCTCGAGCTGAGGCTCAATCTCGCGCAGCTCGGCCGTGACTCGATCAAGCTCTCCTTGAGCAACGTCCGTGTTTACATTGGCTAGCGTGTGAACGTCGTTCAGGATGTTGAGCAGATACGTCTTGGCGGGCGCAAGTTTGGACCGGGCGCGCTTCTCCAGGACGAACCTGCGGAGGGACTGCTCCAGGTTTTCGAAGTCGCGAAGCTTCTCGATATCCTTTCCTTTCCCCTTGGGATCGTCACTGGGGTCATCGCCACCACCGCCGCCGCTTGAGCTGCTGCTTCCACTACCACCACCATCGGGACCACCGGGAGGAGCTGTGGGAACAGCGTTGCTCGAAACGAAATGAACGAGCTCGGCCGATTCTTTGGCAGTCTGCGGGCTCAAACCCTCGACTTGGTCGAGGATCGTCTTCTCGCACCTCGCCTTGTCCCGAATCACATCAAAACCGTTCACCACCATGAACAGATATGCCTTCTCCTTGGCCGCTGCCCATATGAACTCCTTTGCAGTGATAGTGAAGTGATTGGCGGCGGATACAACAAAGACAACAACGTCAATTTCTTCCTGTCGGGCGAAAACTGCCGTTGTCTTAGTCGTGTCCGAGTTCAGCCCTGGCGCATCGATCAGAGCAATATCCACGACACCATTATTCAGTAGTGACTCGTCAATGGTTCGCACATCCTTGACGTAAACCTTGCACAAGTTGTAGGTGACGTTATCGAGAACAATCTCTTCCAGTGCTGCCAGCTTGAAGACGTCGTATGTCGATTCATCGTGTCGATCATAGGTGGCATCCTTGTGTACGGCGTGGACCTCTTCAATTCCCCCATTCTCCCTGGCGTCCAACACCTCGCAGAAGATGGATGTACAGGGCTGCTGGTCTTCTGGTAGGATCTTTCTCCGTAAAAGCGCATTGCAGAAGGTCGACTTCCCGGCGTTTAGGTCGCCGGTGATGAGGACTTTGCTGGACGTGTCTTCGATTCGTTCGCGGAGGTTCATAAGGTGTCTGATGCTCGAGCTGATCTGACCATCTAGCAATGACGCGATGGAGTTCTTTTCCAACGAGTGTACTAGTTCGGCCTGGTGCAGCGCTCCTAGCTTGAGGTCGAGCTTCAGGATCGAGAAGTCTTGAGCAATCTGAGGCGTGACCAACCTCGGCTCTTCCGCCGCCCTCCCCTCTTGCGCCTTGCTGGACTCGGCTTCCTCGTGCGCATCAGCAGCCGTTGTCATAGAGCGCCGCAGCATCGGCTGCGAGACTGGGGAGGACGGTTCGGAGCTTCGGGGGTTGCCCATCGTGGAATGCGCGTGGGAGAAGCCGGGGCGCGTCGAGCCCCGTGGTGCTGCGGGAGCTTCGGTTCGTTGCACAGTCGGGTAATGTGCGGGCCATGTTGCGTTCATCTCTTGTAGCTCCTTCAGCAGCTCGACAACTTTGCTGATGGAGCGGCCGAGTGCCGAGCGATGGGCGTTGTACCAGAGCTGATAGACAGCTCCAGCGGGGGACCGGCGGTCCATGTCGGGTTGAGTCGCATGGTTGAGGGCAAGCCTTGAAGCGTAGTCGCCGTCGGCGCTACCGCCGTAGCCGGAATCTGGATCGAGCATCGCCTGGAGCTGAGCGGCATGAGCGGATGCGGAACCCGTGCCGACGGTCATGTAATGGGGTCTGCTTGATGATGGCATGGCAGCGTTCGAGGTTTCTGCATCGTCGCTTTCCACCTCTTGGCTGATTGGGCTCTTGCCCTTTCCCGTGAAATAGTCCTGGCTCATCTTTGAAGTCGCGCGGTTGGGGGCGGCATGGTCAGGGCGTTGTAGGTTGGAGGCAGCGAAGGGTTGGACCGGGAATGTTTTGCTTCGACCTTCAAGTCCTGGGTGGGTTTCCAAGACGTTGCATGATTTTGGGTCCAGAGCGGCAAATTTGCCCCATTACAGCTGGATGATGCCGGTGATTGGTGGAAGTGTCGCGGTGACGCTGACAGATGCTCAACCAGGTGGCCAGCGTGGGCACATCTTATCTTATCGGCGCGCTGGGACAAGATGCATGCCTGGCGACCCATGTCCATTGGCAGAGCCCCAGCCAACTTCCTGGTTCCTTTGCCAGGCTCCGGACTTCCTCTAGGCATTCACCAAGACCGACGAACGCTTCCTCGAAACCCTCAACGGCATCTCCCCCAGAAAGTACGACACTATCACTGTCCACGTGTACCGAACTGTCTATCGACACGATGAATGTACGGCCATCCGCCCTTCGACCCCTCCCAGCTCAGACTAACATCGGACACCCAGATCCTCGAGTACATGTTCGGCAAGCGCATGACGCCAGCGGAGCGTCTGCGCAAGAACCAGCGCATGCTGGACAAGGCTATCCGCGAGCTTGATCAAATCCGAGTCAAGTTGGAGAAGCAGGAAAAGACGCTGGTCACACAGATTAAGCAGAGTGCGCAGAAGGGACAGATGGGCGCCTGCAAGATTCAGGCCAAGGATCTTGTGCGCACACGGAGGTGAGCAGTACTCGGTTGCAAGAAGGCACGGGGGTGCCGAGCTATACTGACGGACCGCTAGATACATCGAGAAGTTCTACTCCATGCGCAGCCAACTGCAGAAGATCTCTCTCCGGCTTCAGGTACGCATTGCCCGCTAGCCGACCTCTCGCGGCAATTGCTAACTCGAGACGTGCTCAGACCTACCGTACGAACGAACAGATGATGCAGGCTATGAAGGGAGCTACGACCGCCCTCGGTAGCATGAACCGGTCCATGAACCTGCCTGCGCTGCAGCGGATTGCTATGGAATTCGAGCGCGAGAACGATGTGATGGAACAGAGACAAGAGATGATGGACAACGCCATTGACGATGCCATGGACGTAGGCGAGGAGGAGGAAGGTGAAGAGGTGGTTGAGCAGGTCTTGGAAGAGATTGGCGTTGACCTGAATTCAGCGGTACGTCGTCTTTCCCGCAGCGTCAAGACAGGGCCTCTTACTAATGATCATGACAGCTCGGCGAGACCCCCACGGGCGTTCAATCAAGCGCGGTACCGGAACAACGAGTCGCGCAGGCCATTGGCGGCGAAGGTGGAATGGGAGGCGGTGGCGGCGGCGGAGCGGACGATGATCTTCAGGCCCGTCTCGACAGCCTCAGGCGGTGAGGTCCTCAACGATACGCGACGGTAGTCCGATGATGAAATCAGTCAACAGGGAGGGGTGAAACGGAATTTCGTAAGCTTCTGGGTGGTGTTTTGGAGTATGAGGATTGTGGTAGGTTGCATTTCGGCTGGCGTTTGCCTGCTGTGTCTGCACTGAATGGACGAACGAAGAGCGAATCGACTTCCAGGATCGCGTGTCATTGCGTCATTGTAGCTGTGAGGGGATTCGTGTTCTGTATGTGGGGTTTATTGCTGGAGCATCACAACGCCTCACTTACATTTTCACAGGCCCGGGCATGATAATGCTGGTTCGTGTTGTACCTGCTGGGTCTATCAACCCAGAACATCGTTAGGTCAATTCCACAAGCGTAGCAATCTAGATGACATGTGTGTTACTCTTTTTACTCTGTGGGCAGGCAGCATGGGTCTGGTAGATTTGGAATATATAGCTTCTGTGGCTGAACATAGCCTTTGTTGCCTGGATACAGGAGCTGTCGGTTGTGCTTAGATTCACCTGCTTTCCCATCGAAATTCTGCAACATACTATACATGACCACCGCCGATTAGACTATCTGCGTGAATAATCGCCAGGAACCTCACACCCAATCCAACCTTATGTTAGCCAAGCTTTCAGGCCACGGCGAGGTGGAGGTGCTTCGCCCACTGAACCACCCCCGCGCTAAACTGTTTTAGGGGGGTCGGAGCACTAAAGGCTGAGTCGACCGGGCTGGGCAGGTACCTGTAGTACATGTAGGCGCTTCGACCAGACACCACGAGCCCCTCCTCCCAGGTAACCAACCACCTCATCATCAAACATCCATCCCCTTGGTTTCCTCTGTCGTTAGCCATCGAAGCAGCAAGCTGTATCCTCTCGGTATCTGACGCCATAAAGCTCCTCAGCCGTATGCTGTTTCCGCATACTGCACACATTAAGCTAAACTAACTGATTGCAGCAAGCACCCTCCCTACCTTACCCTGCTTTCTGTGGTGTGGTGTGAGCCTAGCACTCGCTGTCGACCAGTACGCCTGTCCTTTGGATCCCCTGTACCTTGCAACCTGGCACCCGGCCACCGGTGCAGTCACTGCCTACGTCACCTGTGGCTGTCTTCCGTGACCCGGGCACCGTCCCATCGTAGGTCCTTCTGTGTTGCTCCATTCCGCCTTTACCACCACAAACCTGCGTCTTCAATCATCTGGTATTGGTCTCGTGCACACTCCTACTTGTCCTCAGTCTTCTACATTCACAGCACGTCCGTCGAGAAAGAGGGCCACAGCCACTGGCACCGTCCTGCCACCACCTCGCCTCTCTACCCCACCCGACGCTAGCATTGCTTCACTGCCACTCTGCTACCCTCCATCCACAGTACACAGTACATCCCCCTCATCTCCATCTCTCTTCTCCAACCTCCACGCCCACCACGCACGGTGCCGGCCCTGATCCTGACCAACTGACCACCCACCTGGTAACCTGGGCAATCCAAGGGTCCCCGTCGCTAATCAGCTCTCCTCAGACATCACCCACGCCCGCGCCCACGCGACGAATCGTAGAGAAATCGGCGACCGCGGTCAGGGCACGACAAACTCTCGTCTTTCCCCGTTCGGACGCTTTCCGAAACACCCGCGCCCTCTTTCCCTCGCTCTTACCTCCTCGCCGCTCGGCCACCTCGCTTTCACCTCTTCCCGAACACCATCTTACAACCCCGCATCCGATCCGATCCCGAACCTGAGCTCTTCCCCCGAACCGATCTCGTTGTCTCTCACGAACCACAAAGCTGGCAGGCAACAAGCGCCGCAGCCTCTCCAACCAGGGAGCTGGTCTGCTGAGCAGAATGTTCGGCGGCAGCTCAAGTCCCGCGGCTTCTAAGGAACCCAAGTACATCGACGGCCAGGCTGACGGCAGCGGCGGTAAGCCCCCATCGCCTGACGCCGGTCCAGTCAAGGCTGTCGAAGAGGCTGCCAGTGGCGATAAGAGGAGCGGCAATGGCAGCCCGCCCGGCCGACAGGACACCGGCGGTTCGGCCGACAAGAAGCGCCGCGCCAGCGGTGTCCAGAGCAAGGCTAGCAGTCTCCTGGCCTCGGCCAAGCAGACTCTGAACTTCGGCAGCGGTCACTCTGACACCTCTACACAGAGTCCTCTGCAGAAGCTCGGCAAGCAGGATCCTGCACTCGCCGTGCCCCAGGGCCCTCACAATAACTCGGCCGGCGAATCCCACCCCGGCCCGCGCTCCACGTTCCGGGTCGGTGTCTGGGAAGATAGAAACAAGAAATGCCGCCGGACCATGGAGGATACACACGCGTTCCTTTACAATTTCCTGCAGACTCCCGCGCCTGCTCTGGACGCCAAGATTGGCGAGCTCAAGGTTGACGACAAGGTTTCGCACCACGACGCGGTTGAGACGGACAATGGCTACTTCGCCATCTTTGACGGGCACGCAGGCACTTTTGCCGCCGACTGGTGCGGCAAGAAGCTCCATATCCTTCTCGAGGACATCATCCGGAGGAACCCGAACATGCCCATTCCCGAGCTGCTCGACCAGACCTTTACCACTGTCGACGCTCAGCTGGAGAAACTCCCTCTTAAGAATAGCGGATGTACGGCTGCCGTTGCGGTCCTTCGTTGGGAGGAGCGGGTTCCGAGTGAACGGTCGGCGACAGGATCCCAGGCCATCGCCCCCGCGACTGCTGCTGCTGCTGCTAGTAAGCCAAAGGGCGCGGAGGATGCGTCCACTGACGAGAAGCCGGATGCTGCAGCGGAGGCTACGCATGCGAAGCTCAAGGGCGCCGCTTTCCGTCAACGCGTCTTATACACAGCCAACGTCGGCGATGCCCGCATCATTCTCTGCCGGTCTGGCAAGGCGCTGCGGTTGTCGTACGATCACAAGGGCAGCGACGACAACGAAGGTGTCCGCATCTCCAAGGCTGGTGGCCTGATCCTCAACAACCGTGTCAACGGCGTTTTGGCCGTGACACGAGCCCTAGGCGATACTTATATGAAAGATCTCGTCACGGGCCACCCATACACGACTGAGACGGTCATCCACCCGGAGAGCGACGAGTTCATCATTATCGCCTGCGACGGCGTAAGTCTCAATTCTGCTGATCGCCCGTCCAGAACACTCGACTAACCTAACCTGCAGCTGTGGGATGTTTGCTCCGATCAGGAAGCAGTTGATCTGGTCCGCAACGTGGAGGACGCCAACACAGCGGCGAAGCACTTGGTGGACCATGCGCTCAACCGATTTAGCACAGATAACCTGTCATGTATGGTGGTGCGCTTCGACAAGGCGGCGCTTCTCGAGAGCCAGAACGACAAGGACAACGCCATCGGGATCGAGGTCGCACAGCGAAGCGGCAAGTCCAGCGAAGCCGACAAGATTGTACACGAAACTAAACAGAAGATTCTAGAGGGCGGTGTGCCTGCCATTGGCGTTTCGGCCAGCAACAGCGGGCGGGGTCAGGATCCTGGCCCCGTGCCTGACGACTTCAAGCCGACAGCGCTCGACGGGACAGTGGAAGAAGAGCCCGGCCCCATCGACACGGCACCCACGGAGGTCTCCCCCGAGCTGGCCACTACTGCGGAGAGCGCGCCGAAAGAGGCGGCGGCGGCCAAGGAGGAATCCAAGGGCAGCTCGTAAGCATCCCAGGCTCAGTGCGATGGGAAACGAGGTAGCATGGGCGGTTCACTTATGATCATGATTCTATTCCAGCGAAGAGCCCACAGGAAAACCAAATGAGGGCGGGTCTGTCTAGTCGGGGCGAATGTGCGTGGTGTTGTTTGCTATTGTCAGGAGCAGAGCCACTGTTGGCAGTCGAACACTTGCCAGGCTGTCCTGGCTTGATGGCGAACGGCTTGCCTGCGTTCATTGCCTGTACAACTTATTTCCTAAGACGCGACGTCGACCAATGGTACGGGCTGGTTCGTTTATACACACATGTTTAGGGCATATATTGGTGATCTGCAGTCGGGCATGAGACGCGAGTGACGATTTCCAACTTGATATACCAGACATATTGTCACGAGCCCTGAGCCGCGAGCCCCAACACGGCGAGTCCCAAACTCTTGGGCCAACGACTAGGCCGAGGACGCGACGACGTTCCAGGAGAGGTGATGTGTCACGAGGACGTCGTAGGTTCCCGCATTGGCCGCCTGTGGATGAGGAGGTCGGGC
The DNA here is from genome assembly GCA_002851775.1 of Verticillium isaacii. Lineage (NCBI taxonomy): Eukaryota > Fungi > Ascomycota > Sordariomycetes > Glomerellales > Plectosphaerellaceae > Verticillium > Verticillium isaacii. Next base: position 7,322,642 of record NMXN01000005.1, on the reverse strand, counting down.
GCTGGAACCTCGAGGGAGAGCACATGTGTGTTTGATGCTGGCTCTCGTGACCAGACAAGGAATGGAGCTTGGAGGCAGGGTTGGAGCGTCCTGGGTCCGGGGAGAGGCCGCTCAATGGGGCCCCATGATTGGCTGTGCTGAGAATACTTGTTAAAGGCTGATGGGATAGTTGTGGTGAACCTGGAAGGTATAGCTGGCGATTACCTAAGACTGCGTCCCGTAACGGCAGGTGCGATGCGGGTGGACTGTTTGGTTTCGAGGAGAGGAAGGCGCGACGGAAGTGACCTGGACGCGAGCTGAAGACACCATAGTGTAATTTTGTTCTGGGATTGTCGGATGCCAACTTCACTTTGACAACCACAGATCGAAAAACCCCTAAGTCCTTGGCCCCGTACGGCCTCCCCAAGTCAACAGCCTCTATCGTCGCGACGCGCTTCGTCTCTGCCTGCCCACGACTGCTTGGGTAGCGCCCCCCCTTCCACCCCTTTGTGAGAGTGACGAATCACAAGCCACATGATAACAACGGTGCGACCCCGCATCAGACCGACAAAAACCATTACCCGCCGCTCGGGTCACCCTTCTCTCCTCGCGACAACAAAAAGCCCATCTCCTCCCGCCCCAGCCCGACCCAACCCCTCATTAAACCCGCTGCAAACCGATCTCCCCCCCCCCAGACTCTCGCGATTCGCGACTCGCGACTCGACTCGACCCTGCCGCCAATCCGCCCATCACTGCCGCCTCGACCCATCCACGAATCCGGAGGCTCGCTCGTCCTGTCGTCTGGCTGCCCTCTGCTGTTGTCGGGTCCATTGATTGATCGGTACCCGCCGTCATCATGGCCACCTACGGCGCCCAGGCACCCAATGCGACCAGTCCGGCCTCCTCTTCCGGCCCGTCGCTGCCAGGTGCCTCCTCTGCCACCGCCGCTCCTCCGCCTGGCACCGCCCAGGCCCCCCAACACAAGCGTGTCTATCAGGCCTGCATCCCTTGTCGTCGTCGCAAGGTTCGGTGCGACCTCGGCAGCGTCGACAATCCCCACGAGCCGCCCTGCGTGCGCTGTCGACGCGAGAGCAAGGAGTGCTTCTTTAGCGCCACGCGCCGGAAGCGCAAGACCGAGGATGGCCTTGACATCAACGACGACGCCGATGCCGATGACTATATTGTGCGAAACGGCCGAAAGCGGCTCAACACCAATGACAGCCCGGCTGTCGCCATTGAACGTCCGGGATACAATGACGTGCCCCTGACTCCTGGCGGCAGCCTCGGTAGGGAGAGGCCGCTGTCACGTCCCGATGGCTCCCGCGCAGCCATAAGTCCCAGTGCCACGGCCAGCCAGGCCGGCAGCCGCCGAGTCGGCGACTTCGTCATTGAGGAGGAGTCCAATGCCCACATGGAGAACAAGGAAGCCCAGAATGTGCTGCGCACTGGTGTTTACGGTCCGCATGACGCTCTGGATCTTCTGTATAAAGCTGCTACGGACAAGTGAGTTTGTCAGCATTACCAGACTACCATGTGCCTCTGCTAACCTGCTTGCAGCTCACTGCCAGCGCACAAGCGCCACGAGAGCGCGGCGTCGCTGGCTTCCATCCAACAACAGCAGCCGCTCGCCGTCGTCAACCCCGGTGCCACCGTCAGACCGACTCCTCCAGGACGGCCCACATTCACTCCCAAACAGGAACAACAACCCATAGACCCTGAACTTGCACGACCGCGGGATCTTTCCGCTGAGCCCGGATATGCCAATGCTATCAAAGCCTGGCAGAGGTTCCGGTTCGTCAGGGCTGGTTGGTTCACCGCCCAGGAGGCCATCGAGTACATCGATTACTACTACGAATACCTTTCACCCCTAACACCCATATCACCTCCGACATTTCGTAACCCTGCGTCCCATCTCACCCTTCTCACCGAGGAGCCCATCCTGACGGTTACGTTGCTGACCATTTCGTCACGGTATCGAAAGATCCCTGGCACCGGAGGCCACTGCCGATCGCACGCCATCCACGAGCAGCTTTGGAACTATCTCCGCGGTATGATTGAGCGGTGTCTGTGGGGGCAGGAGGCTTTTGGTGGTGGTTTTGTGACGATGACCACGGGCGCCAGTGCGCCTGGAGTGGCTGCCGCAATCGGGACAGAGGACCAGTCCAGCAGCACGGCCCCATGGCGCGGCATGAGAAAGGGGAGCCTGCGCACCCTGGGCACCATCGAGTCTCTCATGATCCTTACGGAATGGCATCCGCGGGCTCTCCACTTCCCGCCGGATGAGGCCATCGATGAACTGATGCTGCCCTCGTATGAAGGTGGCGACCTCATCAGCACGGACGAGAATGGAAATCAGCGGCCCTCTGCCGGCATAGGCGGTCGTCGCATCGAGAGCTGGCTCGAGCCTGCATGGAGGAGCGATCGCATGTGCTGGATGTTGCTCAGCACTGCCAACGGCCTGGCGTTTGAGCTTGGCGTGTTTGACGACATCGAGGAAATGCTGCGCAACGGTGCAATATCTCGGCCCGAATTCGAGGAGGAGACATACCGCCAACGGGCCAACCGCATCAAGAGACTGCTGTTGATATACCTCTCTCAACTCGCTGGCCGACTGGGCTGGACAAATATGGTACCAGAGGCGCTGCGGAAGAGCGACCCGGCCGTCTCTCGCAAACGGCCTGGTGGGTCTGTCGAAGCCGGCACCACTCCCGGCACAAACCCTTCCTCTTTTTCCAATGCCTTCAACTACATCCCTGACCTGGAGCTCGACGATCAGATGATCCACTGCTGGGCGGGTATCAGCAACCTCATGTTTCTGGGCAATGAGAAACTCTTCCGTAACCGAAGGCACACGACAGACATTATTCAGAGCGGGAAGTACACCGAGCTTCTGCAGGAGTTCCGACCTCTGCTCGCGGATTGGTACAAGGAGTTTGAGCGCTTCAGGCTTCCCCCTTTCATCCGCCATGTTCTGACCATCGAGTACGAGTACGTTCGCATCTATGTCAACTCGTTGTCTCTCCAGGCGGTCGTCGAGCGGTCTGCGAGCAACGCCGGAAACACGGTGCATGCAGGCCACGGAGGGTCCTTTGCTGGCGCCGCTCAAATGTCGCCACAGACGCAGAACTACTTTGGGAAACTGCCTCTTGGTCAGCTCGGCGGTTTCGGGGCAACCGATCAGGAGTGCATCAAAGAGGTCATCAGCGGCTGCCGCAACCTTCTCCGAACCGTTGTCGAGGGCCTGCTACCGGGTGACTATCTGAAACACGCCCCTGTTCGGACATACTTCCGCATCATCAGCGGAGCCATGTTCCTGCTGAAGACCTTCGCGCTGGGTGCCCCACGATCTGACGTCAAGATGAGCATCGACCTTATGGACTCGACTGTGGAGGCGTTGCGGAACTGCGTCGTAGACGACGTTCACCTCGGCATACGTTTTGCGGACCTGTTGGAGTCGCTGACGAGTCGTCTGCGGACTCGCTTCATCCAGGCGCCCACTCTGGGCCACTCTGGAGGTGACGGTCGGAGCCCAGAGCCTACTGCGCACGGTGTTCATGGCCACGGGACAAACGGTGAGGGGCAGAACTGGTCATCCCATGCCAACAGGCTTCGTGATGGCCTCAGTGCACCAGGTAGGTTTGCTGGTCTAGGAATGACTTTGATCAAAAGGCTGACCAAGCTTGGTAGACGACCTCACTGCCAACATCTCTGCGACGCCGTTTGACGTCAGCGCTGGCAATTTTCCCTATCCCTCGGGCTCGGCTTCGGGCCTCAATCCCTCCACGCCCGCGCCGCCACTCGACCACCCTGCGACCCTGGAAAACATGTTCGACTCGTCCGAATGGGGCAACCCGGGCAACGAGATGTGGTACTTGCCGCCGGGTGCGGCATTCTTCCAGAACATGGAGAACGGGGTGGCCATGACGTCGGAGGGCCTGAACGTCGGCGGTGTCGATCTGCTGGAGTACATGGCTATGGACCCGCAGTTTCCGGTCATGGACGGAGCAAACTACGGAGCGTGAAGAACTGATGTTTGATTCTGGCGTGTGGCGTACAAGTGATGAAAAGCGTTTGATGGAGTGTGGATTTCGAATTTGTTGGAGTACTGGAGGTGCTTGCGCGAGCAGGCAAACAGAGATGGAACTTGGGGGAACGGCCAACCATTTTAGAAAAGGAATACATAGATACCTGTCGCCATATGCTGCGCAGGTCTGGCGCGAGCAACGGATGGCAAGCGTTTAACGAAGTGTTAGACGCGTTTTCACCTTCTCTGCGAGTAGTGCCTTGCAATGTGACTAAGGCTTATATCGTTGGGTATTCATGATTCGCAACGGGAGACAACGTGTCTTGGCCCCCTGAGGCGCAATTCGGTGGACGTTTTTTTATTCTATCAACAAAGCTGTACAGAGGGTCCGGCCGTTTGGAGACGCTGGCGTCTTTCTTCTCCGATCCGATAGCAAGTATCTGCCCAGCGGACCCCTTTTCTGGTCTCGATGTCCGCCCTGGCCCACGACCCAAGGGACCGATCCCAAACGTAAATGAACCCCCCTCCGCCAGCATAATCCAGACGCCTTGGCTCACGAACGACGTTGACCCCTTCTTCCTGCGCGGCCACGATGGCGTTACTAGCTAATGAGGCCCTTCTTGCTCTGCGGGATACGTTAGCGTGTTCAGTAGAGAAATCAGAGCGGTAGACCAACGAGATGGTCCCAGAGGAGCTTCGTAAGCGTCTCTGGCATGGAGTAGAGGTCGATCGAGAACTCGCCGGCTGCGAAAATTAGTCACGTGCCACAAGCACCCCCGTCCCGAGGGAGCGGGAGCGGAAGGGAAAGGCGCTAAGAAAACTAACCGTCCACGTCACTCTTGATGAACATGCCCTCGGTCCGGTTGTCGTTGATGAGCTGTATGACGCGCAGTAGGTCGTCCTCCTCGAGGCGACCGAGCCCGTCGGCGATCTTCTCATAGTCGTACTTCTGGCTGGCCTTCTTAGGTCCGGCAGCGCCGGCGGCGCCCTTGCGCTTCGCACGGTCCTCGTCGTTGGGGAGGGGCCCAGTCTCGCGGAGGATCTGCTGGAGAGCCTGGCTTGGGTTTTTGAAGGAGACAGTATGCTCGGAGACGTAGTGGTTGGACTGGAAGTTGAGGTCGTGGGGAATGGACTGCTTGGACTTTTCGGTCGTGTAGCAGTCGATGACCATTTCGAATTCGCCCCAACCCTCGTTCTCGCAGGTGAAGGGGGGTTTGGGGAAGGCTGGAATGTGGTCAGATATGGAGTGGTGTTCCAGGCGCACAACACGGGAAGAGCTGGGACCTACTCTGTATGGGGTTCTCGAAGGAGGGATGCAGGTTGTAGACGACCTTCTGGAAGCAGTCGGCCGTGTGCTCCTCGCCAGCCTCGTCGAGGACGAAGATGGAGACGGACCACTTCCTCATCGGGAAGCCCTCGACTTGCGCCGGCTTATCGGGCCTGTTGCGCTCCATGTCAGTTCTGTGACGTCCAGCCTGTCTCTTCGGGAAGGAGCCTTACATGACATTCTGGTCCGTCACCAGGCGAATCTTGCGCTGTATCGGCACCGTCTTAGCATTTTTGGGCTTGGCCATCATGGAGTTGCTTTGCGCGTCGCGTGGGAGGGGACGATGTGATCAAGGGTATAGGAGAACAAGTGGTGGGGGGTTGAGAGAGCATCTCTACAGCCTGGGTGAAAGATTGGGATGTTTAGAGCCTTCTGGCTTGGTCGCCGCGGTGAAGCCATATCAAAGGCAGCAGGCCCGCCCTTTGCGATGCAGTCTTCTGATGTCGAATAACACCAATTGGGCCGGACAGACGTGTGCCTTCCAACTCTACAACACCCTCAGGGGAGAATCGCGCATCTTTTGATGCGGAGGGCAAGAGGCAAGGAAATTTGTGGCCGTCAGCCGTGGCCGCGGCGCGATGGGCGCTTACCTCGACAATCATCTTGGCCTCCTCTTTCTGTCCCTCGTGCTACGGATTGCGCAGCGGCGTGCTTGGTACGATTATACAGGGTCGCGGCAGTATTCAGGTCGAGGTCATTCGTTGCGTATTCAATCGTACTCGTAATCGTGATGGGATGGGTTCGTAGGCGCGGTGGTAGGCATGGGGTTCGATGGGAGAGAGGAGGGAGAAGCGGCCGACCGGTTCACATTGCGGTTGCGCGGTGACGTTGGGGGAAGGCTGAAGCCAGAACTGCGCCACTATCGCCACACCCCACCCTCGCTCAACCACCCACACCCGGTCAAGTGGGACAACCGAGAGAAATCAACACGTTCATGACCACCTAGCCTGGTCTCACTGGCAACTCAGGTTTAAATCGAGTCTGCTCATTCGTTTACTTTCGAAGGGGATGGTGTCATTTGGGGGGTGGAATCTATCTACACTGCCTGGGTGGGGGATGGGTAGGGCTGGCTGGTGGGACTTGCGGACACATGGTGCAGAGGTGACATGGATTTGTTCCACGACTCTGGCCAGAACGCCCGACCAGAATCTGTCGTGAGAGTCTCGCAGAACTCGCCCAGAGCTCAGATGCTACCGCTTTTGCATCGTATGAGGGCGGCAAACAGCCTCAGCACATATTTGGGTTCGACGCACAGCACAGGTGAAGAGTGTGTGTAATGGGGGAGGGGGCTCAGGAGAAGAGGGGCATGCATGTTCTGTGTATCATGGGATCTCATCCTTCATGAACGTTTCGGGGGCAGACCGACTTTACGACTCCTCGGCAGCAGGGGCCACGGCGGCGGCGGCCTCGGCATCTTCGGCCTTCTTGAACAGCGCCTCGTTGTCCTTCTGTGCCTGAAGGAAGGCATCCTTGAAGAGGTTGGCGTCTGCGGCCATTAGCAAGTTGATGTGCGAAAAGGGGTAGCGAAGCACGTACTCTCAGAGTTGGCGAAACGGATGGCCAGGGTAGCGGCCTCGGGCTCGCCCTCGCTGACGTCGGCGGCCGCGTTCCAGACCCAGCTGCGGTCAGAGCCGACATTGGGAGAAAGCTTCATCTCGGGGACGACTAGACATGGTCAGGATCACGCATGCCACGAAAGGGCCTGGGGGCGGGAGGGGGAATCAAACGCACTGTAGTGGTTTGCGCAGACCTTGAGGGTCTTGTCGCGGCGCATGACCAGGCGAGTCTTTCCGTTCTCCTTGTGCTTCAGCAGGCGGACGTCGCCGGTACCGCGCTCCTTCCACTCGCTGGACTCCTTGATGAACTTGAACAGCTTGGCGCGCATCTTGAAAAGCTGCTCCTCCGACTCCTCGTTGGTGGCCGTGTCGACCTTCTCGGTGAGCTTGTGGACGGGCTCGAAGTGAACGTCCTCAGACTCGGGGGCCTGGTCGCCCTCCTCGCCGGCGGCGGCGGCGGCCTCGCGCTGGGCCTTGTTGCTGCCAGAGTTGTCGCCGCGGTCCTCATCCTCGGGCTTCTTCTCCTTCTTGGCGCCGCCGCCGAACATGCTGAAGACGGAAGACTGAGCCGTCACGGGCTTGTCGGCCTCGCCAGCGGCCTCGGGGGCAGGCGCATCGGCGGTTCCGGTCGTGGGCTCCTCGACCTTGGGCTCCTCAACCTTGGGCTCCTCGACCTTGGGCTCGGTTGCTTCGGGCGCAGACATGATGATCGATTTCGGGGGTATCCGTTTCTTAGGTGCGGTAACGCTGATGAGGATGGTGGTAATTCTGGCGGGCAAGAAAGAAAAACGTCAGCTTGTGTCGACTGCCCTGCTTCAGGAGCCATCACCGCCAGATTCAGACGCAGTGCCCCTCCTTTGCCCCAAAATGGCGGGGGTGGAAGGAGCATCATGCGCTGACAGAGTTCCAGCAGAAGCAGACGGGCGTTTGCTCGAAGCTTACCGTATAGACAGTATGTCTTGTAGTGGTCTCAGATAATGGTATGTCCGCAAACGGGATGGTGATGATCGCGACAATGTTTTTCAACGGATGTCAGGTCGAAGTGGGCGGGCCAAAATGAGGCAGCGATCGAGCCCCTCATTCACAACCTGCGATTAAGTGGGTCCATTGTCCAGCGCACTGTCCTGCTTCACCGTCCTCCTGTTCCCCAGTGACACATCTCGCAAGTACCCTTGCCCTCATCGGCGCGGGGCCGTGACTTGTTCCTGCCAAGTAGCTGTCGTGGGGACGCGACTACCTATCATGGAGCTCCCCTCCAGTTTGCCACTGGGACCCCTATTCATTCGGGGCTGATACACGAGCCCCATCAACCACAACAGGTCCCTAGAATACACTTGCAATCACGCTCTGCTCATCACACAATGTCTCGATCCCTGCATTATTATCGACGATGTATCTTTGCTGTCTCCTGTAGCACAAGACACTGGTGGGACTCTGTGAGACCCGCCCAGCCAAGTACTGCCCTCGCCGTCCATCAGGACACGCAAATCCAGAGCCTGCTTCCAAAGTCCGCATCTAACGTCTTCCCTCCAACCGCATCTTCAATGGCCCTTATCCGAGTAGAGGGAGGGCGGGATATAAAAAGGGTGGAAGAAGTGCTCGCGATGAACAGTGGGGTGATACGCATCGGGACAGCAACGAACCTCCTTCCATAAAGAAATCAACACTAAACCTCAAACGCCAATACCGTGTCCATAACCTACCCTTCGCCGAGGGTCCCGTTCAATCATTCAGTCATCCTGGACACCTGTCGCGCGCTCTAGTTGCCGCAGCGCTTCGGCCACCGGGACGCACCCGCTCGACACTTGGACGTGCCATGGCGATTCTTGTCGCGCAGCTGGCTGGCCTGGTGCGCCTCGGCACGCTTTTTGGCGAGGAACGTCCTGGCTTTCCTCTCGTACTCGGCATGCTCCGTCATCTTGCCCTGGACACGAAGCCACCAGAGACGCGACTGGATCTGCGCAGTGACAATGGAGAGATCAAGCTTGTCGGGAAGGTCGGCCGTCTTGTGAAGCCGTGCCGACACCTCGTCCTGAACCTCGCCCCACTTGTCGACCAGAGCATTCTTCAGGTCATCCGAGGCCATCGCGCCGTAGTTTGAGACTGTCTTGAGCTTGCTAAACGCCTGTCCTGTCATGCTGCCAGCCATCTCGCTGGCTGTTCCGGCCAGGTCCATGACCAAGTGCTTGCCGACGTCAAACGTATCGGTGAGAACACCCTTGCCAAAATCAACCTCAAGGGTTTCGTTCACTTTAGGCTTGCGTTTTGTGACAACGGTGACCGAGACGACACCGTAGGCATCGCGCCTGGGGATCTCGAGAAGAAGACCCTCATCAACAGACGAGAACTTGGTCTTGACAACCCTACCATCGCGGAGGACATCAATCGTAATGGAGTCCTTGCCGAGCCAGGTCGTCTTTGTCCCGATGGGGATCTTGACCAAGATCTCGCGCTGACCAAAGATCTCGGCCGAGCAGACGGTGCTGTCCTTCTTCGTATCGGACAGCATGTCAGGAAACAAGTTTGAGAACGGCATCAATGCGACGTTGCTGGGCGTCGCGAGAACTCGGGGAATCTCAACGGCGGTGGTCGAAGTGAGATTTGTGACGGTGGTGGGACTTGAGACCATGTGAGCAAGGTCAGACAGAGAGGGTGCGGGGGTGCTAGAAGTCTCGAGGCCGCTTGGGCCGCCGTGCAGGTAGCTATCGAATCCATAGAAGAGGACAAGCATCACGAGGATGCTGATAACCTTGCTCATGATGCTCATGGCCTGGCCATTGGCATTGACAACGGAAGTGATCGGCTTCTTGCCGAGCGTCATGACGCGGCTGCAGAAACTTTGCCGTCTGTCCGGTCGTTCGGCGAGGCCCGTCAAATAGGCTAGGTTGCGGTTCATCTGGCGGGGGTCGATGGTGAGAAACGACGTCATATCGATGGGCATGCGCATGTTGGGGTCGGCAGGATCAGAAGACTCCAGACAGAGGTGGATGGCATCAGGATTGATAAACCTAGCCCAGGGGGCGGGAGCTTCCTCCATAGCTGGAGCATTGGAGATGAAGATGCATGGAACATTGTGGCGGTTCATGAACTCCCAGGCGGCATCGCGAGTTCGTAGAGCAGCCTTGGTGTCCCTCTCGGTGAGGTAAAAAACGGCGATGTGGGGCAGAGTGTAGGCCGGCTCGATAATGGGGCCGCTGGCGGGGTGGGCCGAGTTGTAGGACTTCCCGTCGTCAAGGGTCATGGTGAAGATGGTCTCGCCGGGTAGCGAATCGGAGATGTAGACAGTCTCCTCGGCATGTGTACAAGTCTCGACCTTGGTGTTCGTGGGGAACATCTTAATGAATTCGGCGTAGGGTGTCGAGAGGTTGCCGGGCATCGTGTTGGGCACCACGTTATAGATACCCTCGCCGCTGCCAATGGGGCGGATGAGGCCGGGGCTATGCGCGTTGAGGGCAGTCGAGATGCGACGGATAATTCGGTGACGTGGGCCAGTGTTGCCGACGTACAAGACGCGAAGGGGCTTCTGTGCCGACATGGCCAGGCAGTTTTGATCCATGGTCTGGCGAATGGTGGCCGTCAGGCGTTCAGGGGTCCTTGCGAGGCGCATATTCTTGGCCAAGATGCCAGCTTCGTCGGCGGTGAACTCACGAATCGTGTGTTTGACCTCAATCTTGTCGACGACGCCGTGGTCGTTGACCTCCGTCTCAGCGAAGTTGATGTATTTGCCGGCGGCGGGGGTGTGACGGAACTCGTCATCGGGAGTCATGTCGCACGAAGAGGACGGGCTCTTGAGGCTCTCCTCGGCGTAGGCGTGCGACTTCTTCTCTGCCTCTTCATCGTGGTGCGGGACGTCAGGCTGCTGGTCCTCATCCTCGCTCTCGGAATCGGTATCAAGGCCCTCGCTGGACTGCTCGGTGCCGGCCAGACTGTGGACGTCGTCGGCTCGGGTGTACTCATACGAATCGAGGGACTCGGCGGGGCCGTCCTGGCCATCCTGGCCTTCATCATCGGTGTTGATAAACTCGTACGTCGACTCGGCCATGGCGGCGTCGTCGGTCTTGGTGTTCGTGCTGGAGGACGTCATGATGTCGGGATGGCTGGAGGAGATCCAGCTGGCGAGTTGTCGATTGACCTGGGGTCGAGGAAAGCGCAGAGTCGGCTCGGATGACGAGAGGATCGTCGGGCTCGGAGTTCGAGGCAACGCCGCAGAGGTGAGGGGTTCGGATTCGTTCGACTGGACACAGGCGTGGGCTTTCTGCTCTTCCATAACGAGGTGTCAAGGGTCAGCCTCGCGGGGTCACGTCATCCCTCGGGGCAGGAGGAAGACTGGTGCGTGGATGAAGAGGGTGAGGTGGAGGTAAAGGTCGTGGTGACAAGGCCACCAAGTGACAGAGGTAGCAGAGGGGTACGGTGGTGATAAAGCAACTTGAGGCTTGTCAGAGAAGGCACGCAAGGTGAGGTGGGATGGGGTGGATGGTGGGGGCGTTGTGACGGAGCAGGCTAGCTGGGTGGACGGATGGATGCAGGCAGACAAGCAGGCAGCTGTCTCGAGCGGAAGGGAGGGTTGGAGAGGGGCTCTTGCTGGCTGTGTCTGGTTCGTCGTCCTGGGGAGAGTGCAGGAAAGAGAGGGAGACGGAGAGGAGAGAGAACTAACTCTGGCCGAAGTAAAGAAAAGGCGTCGGCCAGATCTAGGTTCCAGGAACCGGTCTCGGTCTGTCAAGGTTTAGAGTGTTGATGCGCTGTGGCCGAGGGCGTTCACGGTTCGTGTCGACAGGGTACCCGGGTAGGTAGGTAATAAGCAAGCCCGCTGCCTGCCTGATGTCGTGGCGATGGTTGAGGTGCTCTCCAACCCAGGACGTGCCGCACTGCACAGCACTGCCCAGCACAACGCGGTACAGGCCAGCACAGGGCAGCCAGAAACACCACCAAGAACGACGCTGACGCCTTCCTCAGCCAGCAAGGCGGAACGGCGGGTGTGGCAGATGAGGGGCACCTGATCTGCTGATGCGATAGAGAGCTGTCTGGCCTCGAGCTACGCAGGGCAGGATAGGGCGGGGAAGAACGGGACGAGGGGCAGCAGCAGCCTGTTGGAGCACGCTCTATCGGGCAGTGTGGGATGCCCGCCTTTTGTTGTCACGCGGTGCGTCTGGTTGGGCTGGGCTTGGCTGGGCTGGGATGGGATGGGAGATAAGGTGATTCACGGTACGACCAGGTCTCTTTGTCTGACTGTGCAAGGGGTGCCTGGGCGTGCCGAGACGGGACATCTAAACCGCAGGAGCATAGGTTCAGATGGGGAGGCGAGAAGCGATGGAATGAGCAGAGGGGAGAAAAGGAATCAAGGACGTAAGGAGGGCAGCTGAGATCGATGTTTGGAAATGGCTTGTACCTGACCCGACGCTTGTCGGGTTCGAGGTATGTACCTTGCCTTCTCAGGTCTCCCCCGCCAGATGGGAAACTCATATTGGGGCGCGCACATACAATCCGGCATGCACCGCGCGACCTTGAAGGCTGCGGCTGCCGCGTGCACTCGTCGTATTGGCTGCGTTTGGCGGCCGGTTGAGAAGAGGGGAAAGTCACGTCTTCCGCTATAGCTTGTCTCGAATATCCCATGTGCCTTTCTGCCTGCCTAATGGCATCATCAGGCCTTATCGATAAGCGCCATGGGCCGCGCCCTGCATGGCGGGGTTGCCACTGTCTTCGAGTGCCCCACCTCCACTCACTGTCCGTCCGCCGGCTGCTGTCTACATTTGGCACTGCGCTGAGGGGTCTGTGACGGACGACGCCTGGGTTTCTGGAGCAATCATCTATCAAGATGGGTGGTGGCAGACGTTTTTATGTGAGCAGCCGAGATGCCATAGCGATGGCTTACCGGTCGATTCGCTATTCCTTCTTCCGTACGTACGGCCACAGTGGCTGGAGCAGCCGGATGTTTCAAGATCGGTCCATGGCGAACAGGGATGGGTGCAGTTAGGTCACAGCACCAATCTACTGTGTCACCCGAACACTCCTCCTTGTCATTAAGTCGCATCTTCAAGCAGAAATGAGAATGATGATCAGGGGCATGCCGCCCATTACTAACAATGACACTGCACGAATTTACAAAAGGACGGATCGGTCTTGTACCACCACCCAGTCACTGATCAGTTGTGGTTTACCTCCCCTCGGACTTGACCATTTCCCCAACGCCTTGTCGGGCTCCCTGGTAAAACACACCATACCTCCCGGCCCTCCATGCGTCGAGGTTGGCGGAAAGCCGGAGCTGCCCTGCCATCCACGCCGACCAGCCGTCGTCCACGGTAAAATCATCATCTGCGCGCAATAAAACCAAGACGCTGTCTATCAGATGAAGCAGGTACAAAAAAACTTGTGTGAGGGATGAAAAACAAAGAGAAGAACGGATGGACCGACGCAAGACTGTGCGACGGTGACGTGTCCGAGGGTAGGAATGCCGGCGAATCCAGGCGTCGTAGGGAGCGCGATGGATGGGGGGTATCGTTGCGGAAGCGGAATCGGAAGCGGAACAAGGCATAAACGCATCGCAGTCGTGAGTTTGCCTCTGGCGGATGTGGTGGTACAGGTGGTGGTCGTCGTGAACGCCGCTACAGACAGCGAGCAAGATCTCAGAGGACATCGTGTTTCTCGAATAGCCTCCGCAACGTATCGGTGCCGAAAGCCTCGTCGTCGGGGATCATCTCAATGATGCCTGTCAGATTGGCAAAAATATCGCCCTGGTTTCGGTAGGCCAGGATGGAGGGCACGGCGGCGTTGTCAAACTCAATGTCGAGGTAGTGCACCTTGACGAAGTGGATGGCCGCGTGCTGGCGGACGAGGGGCATCAAGGCCGACTCGATGGTCGCCGAGACGTCGCACTGGTGGGCGTTAGCATTGGCCCAACTCGAGTCATCAGAACCAACGGTAGCGTACCTCAGGATCATATACAAAAACGACGACGATGGTGTCGCGTCCCACCTTCTCGATCGCGTCGAGGTAGCCCAGAGCGTCGACCTCGTCCAAACGTCCGTAGATCCTCACGCTGGGGCTCGTCCTGCGATTCCTCACGGACTTGCTGGCATCGCTCTCAAGCTCCCGGCGGCGGCTCTCGCGCCACTGTTGCAAGAAGGCCTCCTCGTCAGGCGAGTCGCTCGCGTGGCCCTCGTCCTCACTGTCTGTGTGTTGTTGTTTGGGGGGCGCGGCGCTCTGCAGACTGTCGAGGCCGAAGATGGATCTCCTCATGGTGCTCTTGGCGCGGGTGATGAACGAGGTCTTGCGGGCCTCCTCATAGTTGCGAGCGTCGGCGATGACGCCCTTGACGCCGGTGGTTCGGCCAGCGTCGAAGCTTGCCGGGGGCAGCTTGAGGTCGCGGTCGGCGGGTTGAATGCGCATGGCGGCGTCGATCTGGGAGGCGCGGTACGAGTCTTCTTCGTCAATGTCGTGGCTGTCGCGGCTGTCGTCGTCTCGATCTTCCGGGTGCACGCGACTGTTATCTCTAGCGTTCTTGGCGACGAGTTCGTTGAATTCTTCCTGGGCTGGGGTCGGGTTGGCCATGACGGGCGGTCGGGCAAGGGGAGGCAGGATCTTTTAATAGAAAAGAGTGGCAGGGTGTGATGGGAGGAGGATGGAAGGCACGGATAGTCCGACGGAGTGAAGGGGGCATAACAGTAAAGCAAGGCGATGATCGTGTCTCGTTCCAACGCAGCAGGACTGGACAGGATGGCCTTGTCAGCGGGGGGTTCGAAGGGGGGGTTGTGGTGGTCGGGCGGAGCGCGGCTCTCAAGAACTTCTCGAAGCAGTGGAGACGGCGGAGGCCGAAGGCAGAGGGGCAGGGGGGCCAAAGGGGCCAAGGGGCTGTGAGAGATCCCTGCCGGAGCGCGATGCGGTGAGGTCGAGGAGTCGTTGCATGCGGCGGTCGAAGGTCGAGAGGAACAGAGGAGGGGGGGAGCAAGGATGAGAAGCCCCTGCGCTTGCGTCAGGTTGTTTCAGAGTCGAGGCCCAAATCCGCCGGCGACGACCGGACCAGGTTGATTTTGGTTGACTTTTACCGTCCGTAACAAGTGGATCGCGCTTTTCTCCCATGCGCTACAAACCACCTGTGCGCAAAGGACGCAGGGTGGTCAGATCGACGGGCCTGGACAGGCTTCTTGGCTTATTGCCTGGATGTCGGGCTGCCCTGAGGTAAGATGCGGTCAAGCGATCGGTCTGGCGGCCGGTTGAAAGGGCCAATGTAGGAAGCAAGGCCAGAGAGACAGCCGACATCGCCACTATGCATTACTGGAAACAGCAGCAACCAGGCCCAGATCAACGGTGGCAGAGGCTTGCGCAGCACTTGTGCAGGGGCCCGACCACAGCGCGCGTGGTAGGCTGGGATTAGCGGCCTCAAGCTGCCTGCCAGGGGTTCCGGGTTCCATCAGTTCTTGTTTCGCCGGCGATGCTGCAAGGCCCTCGATGACCCAACAGCCGATTGGTCCTTGTTTTCCTGCTCCAGGCCGCCTCTACCTCGTTTGTCAGGCATGAATCTCGTGATGCCTCTGACTCTCTCAGCCTCTCTTCCCACCTATCCTCCTGGCAGCGTCAGAGCAAGGACCAGGACGGCAATATCTTATGATGTGGCAGCTGGGTGACCGGACAGACATAACTCGTAACAGGGAACACCGTTCGACAAGTACTCAAATCACTCTCCACAACCAACAGCAACTCCACTCACCTTCACCTGTCCCATCTCCCATGGATCCCCAGGCCTCTGCTTGTCAGGCCATCTCCGGCGCATAGGTGACGTCTATGCACCGAGGTACATGCGATCCGCTCAGCCCGGCATCATCTCTCTTTCGACGACGAACCTGACCCGGCTCTCTAGTGCTAAGCACTGAGCGCTGCCCGGAGCTGCCCAAAGACGCGTCGCATCACAGGCGCCCCGCGGCCAAGGCGAGACCATCATCAGACGTTGTGTTGCAGCTTGCTCTTGCGGTACTCTGGCCTGCTGCAGTCCCTTGCTTCTCTCATCTCGCCCTGCATGCCATAAAGGGCCGAACGGTCTCTATTTGCCCCGTGGAAACCCCGGGGCCCACGTTGTGATCCTCGCAATCATCACAAACTCTGACGATCCTCACCATTGTCCAGTGTTGATGGCATGTACAGAATAAATTTCTCCGAGTCAGGCCTCACATCCGAGCCACCGCGATTTCAGATTGACCCCGGATCGCCACAGCACCGGCATGTCGGAACTAATGACAGCTACGGAGGGGCCTGCAGAGGATATCGGATGGGAATACTCCAGACAGCACCGCCATGAACATTCTGGCGAACCGGGTCATGACGCCATGTTTCATGCCGTCGTTTCACGCCCACCGTCGCCTGTCTCCAGATTCGGCTATCGACGATCCACCACTGAACGTCTAGCTCGCCCACTCGCCATCACCTGCCGAGTCAAGATCTCCCCAACACCTGCACCACGGCTTCCTTGCGCTAGCTGGTATCACGTCCCGAGTAGCTCGACCATGGACCGCAGCCATCTATAACCGAGCAACGGACATGGCAGTCTGATAACCTAGATGCGGGCTACCCACGGCATCCGCCTGCGGATCGCCGCCCGAAGAGGCTCGTGATGTTGTCTCGGGTGGCCGACGTGCCCATCACCTCGTTGGCGGCTGTTCCCCGGCTTGTGAGGTGTCACGACGTTTATCCGACGACGTCGTATACAAGAGGCAGCGTCGGGCATGTTTTGCGCCTTCGCACCTTGCTGACCGAGGTCTAGTGTCACCTTGTGATCATATGGGCTATGTTCTTGATTTGACCCCATCAGTCTCCCTGATTAGACATGGCCTTTCTACATCTGTGCTCGTATTGTTTTGCAGTCTATCCCGGCAGAAGCTATTGGAATCTGAGTCGCCGGTATACTCTGGATAGAGATGTAAAAGGGTGAAATACAGATTGCGGGACACAGAACCTGAATCATCGCGGACAGAATCATGTTAAGGAAACAACGTCAAAAAGCCAAAGCTACATGATAATGATGCTGCCGGCATGGATTGAGGTGGAGCGGCATTGGTCCAGCGTCTCTCGGAAAGCGCCCGTTATTAGCATGCTTCCCGGCTATCAATGGCTTGGTCGGACAGCAAGATGATTCCGTAGCAAAGCCAACAACTAGCCACTACCGGGTCACATTGCAATCAACATTCAGGGCAGCCAGCAATATTCAGCCCATATGTGGTGTGTCCAGTAGCGGGTCATCGCAGCACGGTCTTGCGGATATTACGACGATGCGGTCTCGATCGCCGCAGCATGACTCGGCTGCATCCAAGCTTCATGCCATGATACAACACGAACCATCTTCAGGGGTCCTTTCGTGTCATGTTCATGCCCGCAGAATTAGTAGATATCGTCATGCGTGGCAAACGTGATCGTCCTGCCGCTCAGTGAGCCCTTGAATCCAGGTTGATGCGATTGTTGTGAGATGCGCCCAGCCTGAATTCCGCCGGCTTGAATCTGTAAAGGTAGTTCAAATCATGTCAGTGGTTAAGAAACGATGCCCATCTGGCACCCCGGTCGCGGCCTCTCATCTGAATGCGAATCCAAGATGCCTGGACCAAGGCCATGGCACACCCTATATTGGTCGGTCTTCCTCGCAAAGAGAAAACACATTGACGTAGTGTGCCCCGTCTCGAACGGTGGTAGCAAACGGGAGGCGAAATTCAGAGGCCCTGGTCTGGGCCTCTCTATTGCAGAGGAGGATAGCCGATTACCTCTTGGTGCGGCTTCAGGCGGACTTGAGTGCTTCGAAGTCACCGTTCAGCGGCAAGAGTGGCCTCGGCTGGGGGACTTGTCGTGTCGCGTTCAGGAGAGAGACAGTTCTAGCAAGTCGAAAAATTCAAACAATCGAATTTGTCATGAAAGCAACATTCGCAACAATAACTGGTACAGATTTAAAGTCTCAAATATCATCATGACGTGTCGTGTCTACGCTGGCCAGGAAAATAGAAACGGAGATAACGAGCCTGTCTCTTCTCACACCTCCAACTGCCTGCAAGACGAGCGTGGCAGTAGAAAATTTCCATCATGTCCATGAAAGGACAGCATAAATGGAAGGCTCATATGAGAGGAGGACCATATCGAACACGCCATTGAAACGCGGTCCAGACCGAGAAGACTTTGATAGCTTGCTCTCTAGAAGCTGGACCAAGGACAAAGAGAGAGATCTGGCGGTGTCGCGAGGATGGCGTGTCCAGCGGCTATACAGATAGACATATCCCAACGTCATGTCCCCAGTGCTCTAGCCACAGCAACAGCCTATCCCGTGATGTGACCCTCGGCCAGCTCGAGCGGGACCTCTCGTACTCTCCACCACTCAGTTCGCCCCGACGCCGTCACACAGCCCTGCCGCCCGCAAGGCCGGAAGCCTCCCCCGTTGTCTCACATCCACAACCGCCAGGACATCCGTACCGAAGGCAGTGGGTAAGGTTCGCTTTCTTCCGCCCAGTTCACGTCTGGCAAGACATCCGTCCCCTTTCCTTCCACATACGCCCGTTGCACAGCATCCGCCTGCTTCGTAAGGCATCATCCGACACAGGTTGACAGGGGAGTCTGAGCGCATCCGTCGAGAATATTCGTCTCATCAGATCATGTTACATCATGAACTCGAGGGCATTCGTGTACAATCGTCAGATATCAGCAGTGGTGACGAATCAGGCATTCAGCGCGAACTAGTATAGTACAGGCAGGCATGGAACGACGACAGGCAAACGGCGGGCGCTCAACACGAAACAAAAATCAAACAGAAACCTAATTTGTCCTCCCATCATCGCTCTCGTCCCCCCTTCCGTCGCAGGCGTCTCTTCGTCTCCCCGAACCATTTCCCCCTTCGTCGTCGCTGCCACCGCCGTCGCCCTCTTGGCCCCCCGTGCCCGTCGTCAGTGCCAGCCTTAGACCCACGCCAAGCCCAAGCATCTCTTTCCCCCACCTCACTCTTTTCTGCTGTCCTCCAAGGCCGAGGCCGAGCAGCGGCCGGCTTCTCTCCATCTATCGTCCAAAGCGAGCAGACGACCGTTTCTCGGAAAAAAGCAATCAAGGAAATGTGGTACGGCTCAGCACACTGTCTCGTGACGCACAACGAAGAAATCGGGAGGGGCGACATAGAAGTCGTCCTTTTGAGGGGTAGTGGGATGTAGGCTGGTGTAGACACGCTTGGGGGACGGGAACAACTTTTGGCCTTTTGTCGTGCTGCCTATGTCGATTCGCGTCTAGAAGCCCAATAGCCGTCAAAAAGCGCAGTGATCGGCCACGGCAGGGGCTGGGGTTTAGTGGTAGGGGGGTATCAACGCCTCGATCCCAAACCTCCCTCGACCGTCCTATCGCTTTTGGTGACAGACGTTGCGGGGAGATGTGTGAAGCGTACATGGATTCGAAAAAAAAAAATGGGAAAACCTCTCAGTGTGATACAGTTGCACACGCTAACAGTCTCAGTGCTAGCAGGGCGCAAACAAAACTATGGTGCAGAGAATCGCCGGCGGCGCATCTTCAGCCGAAGAGCCAAGGAGGTGCTGCGCCTGGCGCCGTGGGGAGGTTGAGGGTAAGAGAGGTGGTTATGAGCAGATGTATCGTGACTTCGTCCCGGCTGCGCCAGTACTCGCGCATTAGGAGGGTGGCGTAGAGGTCGGCAATTACGTGGCAAGGAAAGGCCACTCGACGGAGGATTAGCAAGTTGTGGCGAGCACTGGGACCGGTATATCCAGACAGGGTTTCGTGTGCTTCGATGCCGTGGCGACTCTAGTACGCCCAGATTTTGAGCTGAAGCGAGGTTAGCCAACAGGGAAGATACGGCATGTATGCCCAGACCGGGGGTTTGCACTCACAAGAGAATCCCAGGAGCCCGTGCACAGGCTGATACCGTCGTTGCTGACACCCAAGCAGCTGACGCGGTTCTCGTGGCCGACGAGCGAGCCGACCTTCTCGCCTCGGGTTACGTCCCAGACCTTGCACTCGAAATCGTCGTAGCCGGCGAACAAAAGACGGCCGGAGACGGAGGTGGCGACGGAGGTAATGCCGCAAAGGATAGACTCGGACTGCACAAGCTTGATTAGCAACTGCCGCAATGGGAAGATGTCTCTTAAGGAAGCTCACCCCATAGAGGTTCAATTCCCTGTCTGCACGGATATCGAACAGTCGGCACGTGGCGTCATCAGAACCGGTGACGAATGAGTGGCCGTCGGGGAAGAACTGAATAGCGTTGATGTCTGACTCGTGGCCGGCAAAGGTCTGGACGGCTTTTCCGGCACGAATGTCCCACAACTTGGCGAAAGCATCGCAGGCGCCAGAAATGAACGTGTTCGAGTTCGTGGGGTTGAGGCTGATGCTCATGACGTCGCCGAGGTGGTCAGCGAATTCGGTGACCTTTTGACCTGTCTCGATGTCCCACTTCATGCAAGTCATATCGCCCGAGGACGTCAGTATACTCCGGTCGTTGATGAAACGGCAGCAGGACAGGTATCCGGCGTGACCGGACAGCTCGCGGGCAACCCTCGTGGGGCCATCGCGCTGTTGGTTGAGGTTGTAGATGGAGCAAATGTTGTCGAGACCACCGCAGGCGACGTAGTTGCCGCTAGGAGCGTAGGCGCAAGTCATGACCCACGAGGACCTCAAAGGGATGGCATGGACTTTGTTCGTCGTGTAGGCATCCCAGATGATGAGCTTGCCGTCTTGCGAAGCTGAGACGAGGTGTCGACGGTCGGTCGACCAGTGCATGGCGTAGATTTTGGCGAGGTGGCCCTTCAGAGTACGCTTGGCCTTCATGAGCTGGCCCCTGGGAATCGGCTCGTGGGCTTGTTGGGCGACAGACCGGACTGCAGTCAATTGTCAGCAAGGCCGTGTTGGACGACGCGAAGAACCGAAGTCAGAAAAACACCGTTCCGGCCCAACTCGACCGGGCACGGGCTCAATGGCTGGGTGATGTGATGCAGGGTGGACTGACGTGTGGTGTCGGCGAGTTCGTCCTTCTTCCTCTTGATGCGGTCCTTCAGGGTTTCAGCCTCGCGGCGCGCCTGTTGGATGCGCGCCTGCATCGCCTCGGGCGACACATCGTTTGGGGATTGCGAATTCATGGTGTCGAGGCCGGATGTGCAGCGACTTCGAGGACGGGAGATCGGGGGAGGGCGGGCGGGAGGTGATGGCGGCAGTCGTCGATCGTGGGATTCGGGGGGGGGGGCGGAGGAGGTCGTCGACGGGATTTGAATTGGCGAAGTCTCAGTGGAGAGGACGGGAAAGAAAAGAGAGGTGGTGGTGGTTGCGGCGGTGGGTGGCCCAGTCCAGTCCAGTGTTAGCTGATGGGATGGGAAGGGGGAATGCAAGCTCAGGGGAGGGGGGTTCGCGCGCGAGCCAGTCAAGATCAGCCTCTGGGCAGAGGGAAATGATTAGCTGGGGGTGGCCCTGGATGGTCTGGTGGTCTGGCTGGCTTGTCAGTGGTCAAGGGTGGGGACGGCTCGGGAGGACGGTGCTGGCACTGGCTGGTGCTTGTGCGGGTGCTGTGCTGGAAAAGGTACCCCAATCGAGGAAAGCCTATATGCCCGCTGCACCGGGTAGGTAGCCACCTTTGGTGGAAAAGGCCCTTACAGGCGACAAGACGGTCCCAGGGACGGTGTGCGAAGGCCCTTGCTCGTTGGATGATTCGCCAGAGCTTCAGGCTCAATTGCGATGCCGAAGAGAGAGGGTACCCTCCAGGAAGGAAGCAAGAAGTACTGTCCGAGGCAAGCCTGATAGACTACAGGTACCTACGCGACGCCGGGTTCGATGAGACGATCCCCCGGTACAAGCCCAACACACCCTGACACAGTACGATTCGTCTCGGCGAGAGATGGGGGGGGGGGTAAAAGGGAGCGAGCTGTAGGAGCTGGTATTGGCACTGGCAGTGACACTGGCAAGCAGCTTCGGTTCCTTTGTTCCCGTCCGACCTGCTTATTTTGCTTGTCGCCCAAAAGGGAAGCGGGGGGACTATCCAATAATTGCTGGTAGGCCCGCGCGATGGACGGATGGTGCCCGTGACCTTCCTTGCCTCGAATGAAGCTTCACTGCTCTTACCGACTACAGAGTGGCAGAGAGACAGTAAGAGACAGCCGATCAGCCTTGACCAGTACAATGCTAGTACTGCGACGATGTGCTCGGCGACCAAGCAGGACAGGATCTTTGTCGTATCGTAGGATTTGGAGGCCAGATGCCTGTCGGAGAAGACGGGGTGAGACGAGACGGGAGCACAAGCACTGGAGAAACGGCGAATGGCGATCCAGGGGGGGCAGCTTGGTAAGGTAAGGCGAGGTGAGGCCAAGTGGGTTTCGGTGGAGGATGATGGAAATTTGGGAGGGGGAAGTTGGTCGCGACATGGAGAGATTGGCATTGCTAGCGCGGACAGTGCCGCACCCTCTCCCCGATGCAAGCACTCCCGGACTGGAGAACGGAAGTGGACTGGAAGTGGCAGACAGTGCAAACGACGTTGAGAACACAGTATTTGATCTACTGCATCCCTGGAGAGGCGCTAGTGGGCTAGTGGACAGTGGGGTCGTGGATGTCCTGCTCGGGGAGCAAGGGGTTGGTTGTTCATTCGGACCCGACGAAGCAAGTCACCTCTAGGGGGGATAGCATCGGCACATTGACTACAAGTGTGCATCTTTCGAGCATTGTGTTGTTGCCGCTGAGAAGGAGAGGAATTATTCTCATGCGCCATCCGACCGACGACGAGGCACCAAGACGACGCAACTCGATTCGCGTCTGGGTGGAAATGATGCAACGGGGACATGCCCAGATTACCGGGCTCACCGGGGAGATGTGGAAGGTGGGGGCACTTAGCAAGCATGCATCGGCCGCAATCAACCTAAATGAGCATGGTGGGTGGCAGGTACGATGGTAAGTGGTTGGTGGAAGGAAGGTGGAAGGAAGGGGGAATGGGCGATGCTGCTTCCAAATCGATTTGTGTGGCTCGCAATGGACGACATAAAGCTTCATTTCTGCTTCACTATCAAGCGCTTTCTCTCCATTTTGTGTGCCGCGTCATTGTTGTACTTTCCCGAAACTCTTCAGTCGCCTGCAGAACAGCCCGCCAGTCAGTTGGACTGGTGGCCTCGGATTGAACAACGACCCCGACACCATCGCCTCCGGTGGACGGGTGGCTGCAAGCCTTGAAGCTTCGAGGTCGACAGGACAGCACCGCCACTGGCAACTACCAGGCCGTGCCTATTGGCATGAAGGACCAAGCTTCAGCTAGCTTCGCTGCCGCCGGCCTTCATCGCTGTCGATTCGTCATCTTCCCTCCCGTGGCGATGCCCTTTCTGCTCTCCTTGCACCAACAGGCCGGACCACCAAGTTGCTTTTCCCGCCTCGTCTAGGCTGAGGAAGACAGTGGGCGGCTGCACGCCCGCCCGAGACATGTCCATCTTGCCATCGCGCTAATGATCCGGTGGTCAACATTGCAAAATGCCCCGTTGCTTTTCGTTCGCCGGCGGCTAGCGGGCGTAATCGTCTCTCCTGTACGCCGTGGGCATTTCGTACTGCCATTCCTGAGCCTGCGCCGTGTGACCAGTACACAGGAGGGCAGGCACGCCGGCATGTCGATCGGAGGCCTGGCTGAGGCGCAGTAAAAACCTACAACAACATCACGGAACACGGCCATTGTTATCAACGTTGCGCTATTACGCTCAACCTCATCACAGGTGGTCTCTGTCGTGCCTTGGGCGATCGACACCAGCCCTACCGTTGAAGGCTGCCGAATGGAGTACGTAGCCTAACGGAAGTTAGTCTTGACTCTGTGCTGCAAGTCAGCTACTCATGTGCGTCAAGCGCGAGTTTGCCGGCCTGCCCTGCCACTCATGTCGACAGTTTCCCTATCATCTTTCAACTGTCGCTCGCCCAACAAGACCGCCAGAGCTCTCGGCAAGAAGTCTGTGATCGTCATCTTTAAGCAAAGCGTGTTTATACCCCTCGCAGCATATCTTGCGCTTATCCCCGCCCGGGCACTTGTTCAAGAGAGATGGCCTACTGGGAATGCCGATTTCGAGAAAGATCTCATCGAAGCCGTTGAACTTTGACAGTAACTTCTTTCGTGCGTGAACCTTGATCCCGGGAGGCTTCTGAGCCCCCTGCCACCCTGTGGCGAATATGTGGAAGCAAGAATCTGGGCCGGGGTCTTCAGCTGCGTGCACTTCTTGTGTGACCGCAAGACAGTCCATCTCTGTAATTTTTTGGCATTGACACTCAAGTGATACATTTGTTCGACGACTTGACATGAGTACCAGCCCGTACTCGGGCTGCGTGATCCGAGGCTCCTCGTGCTAACTATGTAGCAAAGAGCCTCTGGTCTGCAGGGCCAGGGTCATGCCTTGTGGAGGCTTCGACGACCCCTTCCCATTCGATATATTCGCCTGGTCAGGAGTCAAGCATGGACTCAGTCACAGAAATTGACGTTCCCTCCATCTTTGCTTGCTATCATGTTTTTCCTTGGGACTTCCATGGGGATGAAATGTCGAGACTCAGGTCCTCATCATGGCTTGAATGGGGATCAAACACGAGCGAGCACCACTGCGGTGCTATTTTCATCGTCCTTAAATCCTAGAGTGAACGATGGGTTGTTCTGTGTGGTTACCATGAGGAACCGAAGTCTACGCAAGTTGGCGATAAAAGTCTAAGACTTGCACCAAAAACCGTAGACATGCCAATGCTCGCGATGATGATGTCTTGTATGGTATCCTGGAGTCACGACATCCGCCGTCCTTATCAACAACAGCGACCGACATCAAGCACCACGGCTACCAACTGGCACGCCAGGGTCTCTCCCAGACCTCAGAGCATACCGTGCATTATGCAGATCTATTGAAACATACAGCTAATCATGCAGAGTCATCACAGGTCCCGGATTTGACCGCTACTAGAACTTTGCTGACGAATTATGCGATGTCACGAAGACATACGATGTTCAAGCAGAACCGTCTATCCCATGTTCGACGAGTCCTCGCTATGGACATCCCAGTCTTCGTTGCCAAAACGCGACGCACGTCACTGCAGACAATAGGATCCGCCCTTCACGGCCGAGCACCCAGCCTACCATGCTCGCGAACCGCATCATGCCATGTCC
Organism: Verticillium isaacii; assembly: GCA_002851775.1. Classification (NCBI taxonomy): domain Eukaryota; kingdom Fungi; phylum Ascomycota; class Sordariomycetes; order Glomerellales; family Plectosphaerellaceae; genus Verticillium; species Verticillium isaacii. The sequence continues at coordinate 7,297,656 of NMXN01000005.1, read as the reverse complement.
CCCAGCCATAATCTCGGTCAACTGGGCAGAATGCGGCTAACAAGGTCCTTTGCGCGGCCTCCACTTCAAGTCGTCCCCGCCAGTCGGGAAACTGAAAGGTCTGAGCGCCGCACTGTGCCCCCTTTCCAAACCACCCCCGTGATCGTGAAACAGGCGCCTGTCAAACTGCTGTCAGACCTCGTTCAGACGAACGACGTTGCGACGACCACGATGAGGACTCGCTGTCTGGATATCCTGCGCTGGAGGATACAAGTCGAAGGGAAGCCACGCAAATGGTCGTTCGTGAAGCCTGGTGCAAGATCTGTCGGTTGTGCTGATTCCCCTTTTCTCGTACTCCCCCGACTGAACCTTGGCACTCGGAGTGGCCCTGGGGCTTGGCAGGAGCGCACGGCCGTGGGCCCTCCCAGAAGATCCGGCCAGCGGTGGCACGGCCGCTTGAGTGTTCGACTGACAGATGACTCGCATGGGATCCAGGTCCTTCTGGAACTTCGATTTTACCACTGTGAAAGAGCCCTGAACAGCCGCTTTTTGGCTCGTCCGGGCATGCGACCCTTGATGTTATGGGAAGGCACTCGTTAAGAGGCGACGTCAGAACTATCGACTGGCCTGTGAACAGGGGTTTCGGCTGGGACGCGGTGTTGACCGACATGCTCGGAGACGCTTGGCGTGCAGCCCTCCGTTCTTCTAAGCTTGCGGACGTGTTTTGGAGGCCCGGCTTGGGAGCCGTGGCAGCTAGGGTCTATCCCCCGAGGTAACGCATCACACGTGCAGATCATATGCCCTCGAAAGGTTGGTTTCCACGCCTCATGTCTGTACCATTACACCTTGTACACTTGGGTTGGCAGCCTTTGCGCTGCTGCCGAGTCTATAGTTCATGCCGCCAGCCAGCCGGCCGGTCCCGGCGATCTAGCTCCAACACCGATGGAAAAAAAGAACCAAAAGGAAAAGGGGGGGGGGATATCCAAATTCTTTGTTGTTGAAGTGGAGTCCTGGTATCCATTACTCCCGGGAAACATCGCGACCGAAGGCCTTGGACTTGAGCCAGTCAATGATGACGAGGAGACGGTTGCGAGCTACGTTACTGATTAGCAAGCTGCAGATAGAGATGGCGGGTTAATGGGACTCACTGCTGAAGCACATGGAGAGATACGCGCTCCTCCAGAAGAGGAACGTCAGGCTGCCGCCACTGGCAATGTTGCCATTCCACCAGCTGACGTCGGCAACGGCCTTCTCACTACCAATGTAGGCCAAACTGCCCTGATGCGTGTAGTGGAAGGGCTTGACGTCCTTGATGCGGCGCAGCTGGCGCTCGCAGGCCTCAATGTCACGAGCAGCTTCAGCCGAGTTGCCGGGCTTCACGTTAAGGTTGGTGCTCAGCTCGCGCACCTTGGACTCCAGCTCCTCCGTCTTGGCCATGTTGTTGAACAGACGGGCGAGGAAGCTGCCCTCCTGACCCGCGACCTGGGCAGTCGGGGCGTATCCGGCAACGGCGCAGTCGCCAATGGCCCAGATGTCGCGGGTACCCTGGACGACAAGATACTCGTTGACAGCGAGACCACGGCGCGAGTCCTTCTGGGCGGGGATTTTGCCAATGAGCTCCTTGACGATGGGACGGACGGCGTTGCCGGTAGCCCAGACCAGGAGACCGTAAGGGATGACGATGGTCTTCTTGGAGCCGTCAGGGTTCGTACCAACGGCCTCGACGGTGGTGTTCGTCACGTTCTTCACCATGGTCTTGGTGAGGATGTCGATCTTCTCCTCTTTGAAGGTGTTCTCGGTATACTCAATCAGCTGCTTGGAGAAGGAAGGCAGGACATTAGGGAGGGCCTCGATCAGGGTGACCTTGAAGCGATCGGCAATATCGGGCACAAGGCGCTTGATGTCGTCCTCGAAGAAATCCTGGAGCTCGCCGGCGAACTCGACACCGGTAGGGCCGCCGCCGACGACAACCATGTGCAGCAGGCGGTCAACCTCCTCCTGGGTCTGACCCTTGAAGGCGGCCGTCTCGACGCAGTCCATGATCTTCTTGCGAATTGACTGGGCGTCGTTGATCTCCTTGAGGAAGCACGAGTTTTCGCGAACACCGGGAATGCCGAAGGTGGCGTTCTCGGCACCGACACCAATAACAAGCATGTCGTAGGGGATCTCAGTCTGGGACGTAGCGCCCTGGACCTCAGAGTTATCGGTGATCATGACGACCTTGCGCTCCGGGTCAATGGAAGAGGCTTCGGCTTCGTAGAACTTGACGGCGGCCTTCTTGTGCTGGAGGATGGCACGCACAGGCTCCATGATGGAGCGGTGCTCGATCAGACCGGTAGTGCACGAGGGAAGCAGGGGCGTGAAGAGGAAGTAGTTTCGGGGCGAGATGACGATCACGTTGTAGTTTTCGGTGTCGAGCTTCTTCAGGAGGGAGACAGATCCCCAACCGGTGCCTGTCCAAGGGTCAATCAGCCTGTGATTCCACAACGAGAGGGGTTTGGGGGTTCGAGGGACGGGCGCATACCGAGGACGACGAGGGTCTTCTTGCTGGGGTCAGCCTCGAACTGAGGCTGGGGGTTCCTGTCGACGTAGATGGTGTAACCAACTCCGACGGCGAGGCCGATGGTGGACAGGTAGGTCAGGCGCCAGAGCCACTTGAAGGTGGTGCGGATCTTGCCAGGCTTCTTGGGGGAGAGGGGCGCGGCATCGGCGTAGGCGCGCTGGAACTGGCGCGCGAAGGCGGTCTGCCTGGCGACGGAGGGCACATGAGGCCTCGAGATCGGAGCGGACTGGAACGTCTTCTGCGATGACGTCGCAAAAGTCCTGGCCGTCGCAGTAGAAGCGGTTCGGGGGGCGAACTGAGCAGAACGCAGCGCACTCATGGCGCGAGAGGAGGAAGCCATGGCTTCAATTGGCAAAAGGGAACGTCAGTCCCAGAGGTGAAAGGAGGTTGACGATGAGGTAGAAAAAAAGATGTCTAAGGGGGGAGAGGGCCACGGAGGAGAGGGAATTTAGGGTCAAAGGTCCAAGGCAGATAAGGTAAGGCAAAGGTAACGAATTAGTGTGACGCCGGGGACTGAACTGACCTGACTGGACCGGGAGTGCTGGAGAGGACGACACCGGGGCGGACTCCAGTGGACGCGATGACTCTTGACAGGGCAGTTGCAGCGGGCCAGGCTGTGGAATTTACAGCTGACGGACCGCCGCGCATGCTTGGCGTGCGCCCTGCTCTTCGCTCTATTTTTCTCTCGGATTAAAATTTTGCTCGCAGGGAAGGCGCAACGCGATCGCGGAAGGCGGGGAGCTTTGACCACCGGACCGGCATGTTTAGCCATACGGGCACAACTGGAGGAGATAAAACTGTTAGACCACGACTAGTGATTCTGTCTCGCCACACGCTTGCAAATCCAGTGCTGGCAGGTCGTGTCTTAACACTTTCAGCTCCATTGAGTGTATCTTGGTTTCCAGGTATAGGCAAGAGCAGCCCAAATGCCACGCAGCAGATGGAGCTCTAGTGGGACCACGACCCTGCTTTGCCTGCCCTTGCTGGGTCTTGCTTACCTGCCGCCTGCCGCTCTACTGGAGCGCTTGCTCCTTCCCTCGAGTTTTCGTACCTATTTCACCGAGCGGGCCAGCCGCTTTCTGGTCAGTTACGCGCCGGCTGTACATCGGAGAAATCTGCCCCTGCTCCGCCAGCCGGGCTCCGATCCAAGTCCGAGTCGCTCTTTGATCTTGCTGGCGGTCAGGTTTCTGCCGACGAGGTCGCGAGACGAGCTCAGCATCATCCATCTGTCTATCGACGGCCACATTGTTCGCGCCGTCACAGAAGCTCACCCCGCACTACCGGCGGACGCATGGAGAACAGGATTCAGCCGACGTTGCGGTTGAGATCGACCAATTACGTACTTCCCGGCATTCGTCCACCTCGTAGTCCCAGTACCTAGGTAACTAAGATCCGAGGAACCATTACAAAGGATGGAGTAGCCCCGGCCCTCGCCGAACCCACGTCAGACCGGGTCTGCACATGCGGCATGGACCGCCGGGACTGACCTCCGCGTCGCGAGAACTCCCGGTCCCGTTCCCCGCGCATTCCACTCTTGCTGCTGCGAGGTAGCACGGGATTGAGATCCCGCCGCGACAACGCTACTAAGATCCCCAGATTCCCGCCTCCATATGGCCGAGGCACTAGTTGTCGAGCATCGGAGGAGGGAGAGCATCCCCCCTCTCTCCTACCTCCTACCACAGGACCAACTCCCCCATCTGCTTCTCGTACCAACCCGAACCGAGCAGTCACACCCACAGCCCGGCCTGCATCTGCCGGGAGAGTAGCTCAATGCCTCGGCCAAGAGCACCAGTCGCATCACGGCGACGGGACATCAAAGGTAGTGAGATTCGTCAGCGGTCGTCGTCTACCCGTAAGCATCACATATCGAATGGGACTAGTACCGGCTTCGATAACGCCAAGAAGCGCATGTCAGGTCGCCTTGTCGGGTCTTGAACCACCCGTAGATTTGAACCGAGGCGGCAAATCCCACGTCGATGCTGATGCTCGTACACCCACGATCGCAGGTCTTTGCGAATCTCGAATCTCGAATCTCTTACCCACATGGCGCTTCGTCCTCCCGAAACGAAACACGTGCGCTCATCTTCTCGACGGCTTGCCTCTTCACGCGCTTGCCGTTCGACCCGGATGACGGAGCAGACGCGGGCCCGGCGATGGTGAAACGCGAGCCGAGAGACAAACGGGCAGAGCAATTCCAGTTGGCCAGCTTTGCGCTGGGTCCGTCCTCTCCGTCTGATGCTGTGAGGCCGCCATGGGCCAAGCAGGCCAAGCTAGCAAGCGCAACTTGGAAGTCGCTGGGAGCGAGACGATGGCTCGGATCTTCCCACCGTGTTTCCAGATGCCAAGGCCGGACAGCAACTGTCTCGAGGCTTGTTCCGCGAGCGTCAGGCCGAACAGACGACGGACAACACAGAAGCCTTCCTGAAGCGCGATCCGAAGCCGAGTTGCCGCTGCTCTGCTGTGAGAGATGCAAACAGGGGCTGGCTGGCAGCCGCAGCATGGCCCCTCTGCGCTATACGACAAGTATTTGGCACGAACCTGAGAAGCATGAGCACGCGGTTCGCGAAGGTTTCCCAGTCGGTGGGTCAGGAGCATCCCGGCATGGGATCCGGCCGCAGACCTCGCTCCAGCATGAGGACAAGGACATTTGACAAATAGGTAGGCGGTAGAACCAGGCTGTGCTGGTCGTCGATCGGTCGGCAGGGCGGCGTTGACAATCTGCGTTCTTGGCACCCGTTCCCTACGCCGACAGGAAGCTGGAATGAACTCTTGGAAGCGTCTGACGTCGAACTGACAAGGCTGGGCGGGCTGGGCGAGCAGGGCGAGTAGAGCAGAGGGACGAGAAGTATTGAGGTGCGATGCCAGTCCTCCTCTGCCATCGTCTCCCACATTCCGGCGACTGACCAGTCTGCACCCAATCACCTCCGCGCCTGGATCGCGCAGACACCAACGGCGGCAGTCGACACCGGAGCGGCCCCAGGAGCAGGCGTGACCCCTGCCTCCACGGCCTGGCTTGAAACCCGCTCTCCAATGCTGAGACGCAAAGATCCCTGCAGGGGTGCAGCAGAGTGTCACAGCGTTCAGAGCCGCCTCCGTCTCTGCTGTCCGCCTCGCAAGAACTCGCCTCCAGCGAAGTGCCACTGCGAACTGTTAGTGACCGCGTGAGGCCCGGCAATTGCGAAGCCTACAGGGGCCGGCAGAGAGGCCTCGCTCCCCTGACACCCCTGGCGCACGCTGCCTCGAGTCGTCAACGGTTGGCCTGCTTGGTGCGCTTTCTCTCCGAAACCCCCGGCGCGGCGCATCGACGGGGCTTCCTGCCTATACGCCGCCCTCCCCGGCAGCGATCTCCTCGCTTGGTCGGCGCGTTCCTTTGGCCATCCTGGGCAGGGCCTTTGTCATGCTGCCTGGCTGAGGTGGATGGACGCCATCAGGGCGGGCCGTTGCTTGTCCCTCGACTACCAGCGACGTTCCCTCCCAGCCGTCGCTCAGGCTATCGAGTCAGCGGCGGCACTCAATATCAATCGTCCACTGTACTGCAGACGAGCCGGGGTCTGCGATTGACTGACCTGACTGATCTGGGCCGGGCTAGCTAGATGCTGCGGAGCACATTGATCGATTACCATTGTCCCCGCGAGCTTCGGTCTCCCTTCTGAACGACCCGCGTGCCAGCGACTGATCCAGAGCCATGTGCTTCAACATGCCACCGAGCGAACGGATGGAGACCTCGACCATTTCGTCGGCGGACCCGCGTCTGAAGCCCAGACGTCAAGCTGCAACCCCCTAGAAGACCCAAGGGCCGTGGGCCATGCACCATGCACCACGACTCGCACCTGTTCTGGCGACGATGGTACCTGACCTCTGGGTCAGTGCATCCGGGCTCACGTCTGGACTCATCCCTGAAGCACCACGGCCTTGCTACAATGCCCTCCTCACCCAGTCGCTGGCTTCCCCGCGCGGGTGGTGCACATGGGCCCGCGACGCTGATCTGATACAAACTGACGTTGCCCTCCCCCCCCCATCCACCATCTTGCTCTTCTTCCGCTCCCTCCCTTCTCCCTTCTCCCTCCTTTCCCTCTCCACCAACTCCACCGGGTGTCTGTCTTTTCTATTGTTTGTCCGTTTTTTCTACTTACAAGGCCGGCCTTAGTTGTACTCACTTGTCTTCTTCATCGTGACCCCCTTGATTGGGATTCTCGACCTCTATTTACCATACGCCTTTTCCGCCCGCATTCTCACTCTCGTCTTCTTCGTCTCCGTTGTCATCGGACGCCTCGACGAGACGACCACTCCTGTCCAGCTCGACTCGACCGGTGCCCGAGGTCATGTCCTGCGCAAGCCGATAGCACCACGACCAGCACTTCATCTTGACGGCCACGAAAGCCGTAGAGCATGGTTGAGGGAAAAGAAATGGCACCATTCATCGCAGCGAACGGGCAGAAGCCCGGTTGGAAGCGGGGCTCACCACCGGCCAAGATTCGCGTGCCTGCCAGGAGGATACAGAAGCGAGCCGATTTGGACATTGACTCGTCCGACGACGAGGCCGGGCCTACACGCCAATCCCGACGAGCGACCGTTGCGAGAGCCAGGGACACCATCTCCACCCGGGACGATGAGGACCTCCCCACCCCGGTGCCCAACCTCGACTTGACCAACGATGCCCTCAACGACGGCTCCGCCAGCGACAGCGACAGCGGGCCTGACAGCCCCGCATCCCCGACCTCGCCGACCAACTCGCCGGCTGCTTCTGCTCCTCCCCCCGCCGCCCAGCCGTCGGTTACTCTCACCCCTATCAGGCCTCCCGGCCCCAGCCCGACTCCTCAGCCCGAACTCCCGCCCCCGCCTCCCCCAGCGGCCCCGCCTTCACCCACGACCACACCTCCGCTCGTCCTCCCTTCGGCGGCGCCCCCGCCGGCGCCCCCGGCCGTGGCGCCTGGTCGCCCAGACTTCAGCAATCAACCCATCCCGCGACCTAACCTGCCCATTAACGACCAAGTGCCCGACCAGCCCATTGCCGCACCCCTCGAACCTCCCTCGACCCCGCCCGTCACCGTGACTGCGCCCCCTGAGATCAGGACGATCACTGCCGCACCCCCGGCCGGGACAGTGACGGTCTCGCCTTCAACCTCAGACTTTGTAGGTCGCTTTACCCCCGAGCTTGTGGTCATCGGTACTGACAATCCTCACAGCCTTCTACTTTCCCTTTGTCCATCACAACCCGGGCACCAGCTCTTCCTGTGTTCGACCCGACCGCCCCAAGGCGGGAGCTAGAACCGCCCAACACATTTTCGCCGACAACAACATCCCCAGACGCCGTGTTCGCCACTGCTTCTTCCAGCAGTACTTCATTCGTGACCGGCACGGCCCTTCCGGTGGAAGACAATGAGAGCAACAGCAGCCGAGGCCGACTGGATCCCAACACAGAGCATGCGCTTATTGCGGTCGGCTCTATCGGTGAGTGAAGCGAACGCTAGCTCCCATTCCAAAAGCTGACAATCTCAGGTTCCTTCATTTTCGCGAGCTTCATCATCTGGATTGTTTGGAGGACCGCCAGGCGAACCAGGAAGAAGAGAAGGGAGCGCCAGAGCCAGTCTCCAAACCTCTCGCAGGATCTTCAGCCGCCGCCTCACAACCCAGGCCTCGGCATGAGAATCGCGGGCAAGATTCCTCTCTTGCGTAACCTGGTCAAGCCCCGTGGCTGGCGCAACCTTGATGATGGCGCAAGTGAACCCCCTCCGTATGAGAAGGGTGGTCGTGGCTCGCTGCGACTTGACACAGACGTCTACGGTGGTGCGACCAAGTCCCAGCCGGCTAGTGCATCCTACAGCCTGCCTCAGACCAGCGCCAACGGAACACCGATCACGATCAGCCCAACGAGCACGATTCTGCAGCGCAACGACACTATTCGTGCTCAGCAGGGAACCTATCAAGCTGGCAATGGGACGCTCGACTCCATCATGGCAAAGTATGGCAATGGTGGTGATATGGGTTCAACCCTTCAGTCTGCCGCTAGTGGTTTGTACTACTCCGAGTCGGAGATTGCCCGGCAGCAGCCGAACGGATACGCCAGACGACAAGCCAGTCGGGCCAGCGAAATCTCGTCTCTATCATCTGGCTTTGGAGACGGCGACATCATCGTGCCAGGTCTGCAGCCGCCTCCTCCCACCTCGCATCCTATGCGTTCGACGCAGAACGTCGTCGGGCGGTACTCGTGGGTCAGCAAGAGCGGGAGCAACCGGGAGACGGTCTACACCGAGACCAGCGAAGACCTACCTCCGCGCTTCCGCACGGTCCATAGCTGGGTGAACCAGCAGACCGGCCGCGTCAAGAGAGCCCAGGGTCGTGGAGTCGACGAATCGGACGTGCCGCCGGTGCCTGGGCTGCCCGCGGCGCTGGGACAGAACGTTATGCCGCCGGAGCAGCAGTTCAACATGATGATGCCCGACGGGGAGGAGCCCAGGCGCCCTGATGGGCTCGAGTACCAGCTGCGATGAGTGGGTTGGTGCGTGCGATGACACATTTTACTCCGAGTACATTGGACCTCACACGGGAGAGGGAGGAGACCTAATCACCAGATCGACATGATACCACTTTCGGACGTCAAGGAGGGGGGGCAGCCTGTGTATAGACGTAAGCCGTCGTCTGGGTCTTCGTTTCAAGCCTGGGGCTTGGAGGGCAAGGCCTAGGCGCCCACGTCGATTGTTCTCCTTTTGTCCAGCAGATACACCGTACAGAACAGCATAGCATGTCATGGGGACGAAGTTGTTATGTAGACAGTCGAGAGGAAGCAGGCAGATAACCAAGAAAAGTACATGACAACCTCAACACCAAGAACTTGTGATGTCCATGACACCTTCAATGTGGCGATGTGCCGATCTACGACCCAGACAGGTGTGTTTCAGGGTGATCATCGCTGTTCACTGCACTACCCGTTGACGCTTGCGCAGGGCCGACGCGTCGCAGCCGATGGACACGGTCGTTTGACGCCTGTCATGTGTTGATGAGGGGATGCTATTGGCCGCGGATCGTGAAACGCGGCAGACGGAGGCGGCATGAGGCTGACGTCCGGCACCGCCTCTTCGAGATGGAGGCCCACCCTGAGAAGACAGCCAATCAGAAGCGGTTACCAGCACAGCGGTGGCTTAGCGCCCCTCCGCCCCTCCCCACCAAGCCTCGGGGTGACGACGCCCTACATCTTGGTTGCGACGCGGCCGGTGGGCTGCTTTGTAGCAATCCTGCCTAGACGAGAAGGGGCCTCTTCAAGTCCTGAGCCTCGTCGTGAATATCCTACTACTACTGGTCGCCTTCTCTCCCATCAGTCACCCAGTTTCCTCCCCTCAACACCCCGACCGACAGCAAGCATCGTCTCGATCACAACCACGTCCCTCTCGAACACTACCGAAGTCTACTGAGAGCTCGTGATCAGCGACATCTGGGGGCCAAGACAAGCTGACATCAGGCTGCAGCGGGCACTTGACCAGCCAACCTGCGAGATCCCGATCTATCCAAGTTCGACTTTGCAAACGAACCGCTCGAAGCTTGTCTCGCAATAAACATCTCTATCAACACTTCTCACAATCCTGAACCTGTCCGGGCACCGATTCCCACCATGCTCGACGAAAACCTCCCGAGCTTCCATTTCAAGCCGTCGTCCGACTCACCCCTCAACACGGTTCTCTACTTCACGCACAATGGTTCCGACCCGAGCGCGCAGTACCTCCTGATGCGCGCCGACCCGGCCGCCCCCGCATCCAAGAACAAGTACGCCGTCGCGCTAGCCGACGTTTACTCCCAGTCCATCATCTACGCCGAAGTCCTTGTCGAGCCGTCTTGGTCCCAGCCGACTCTCTCCACGGCAGAGATCCGTGCTCAGAACGGACAGCCACCCGCGCCTACGCCGCTGACGCCCGACACCGTGACCCTCAACCTGTATAACCCCGACTCGCAAGTCGTCATCCGTTCCAAGCCAGGGTCGTGGGGCAAGTCCGACAGCTGGGAATTCGAGCTCCCAGAGCAATCCTTCCGCGCGCCAAGCGCCAGCAGGATCGACCGCGATGCCGACGAACCCCCCGTCAGCGACGTCATCCCCAAGGCGGTTTTCCGCTGGAAGAAAGAATCGAGGCTGGGCAAGGAAATGACGTGTTACCTGGTCGGCAAGAGCATCGGCGGCAAGAAGAGCAAGGAGCCAGATATTACAGTGGCCATGTTCAAGGAAGGGCGACACGAGAGTGCCGTGACCATTTACGAGCCCAACCTGCGCCGTGTCGACGTCGAGGATCAGAAGGGACTGGATATCGTGCTACTGCTAGGGGCCGAGGTCATTCGCGATCTGTACCTGAACCCGAAGGCCGACCCGTTCAACGCCTCCGGCGCACCGCCGATGGCTTCTTCCGGACGGCGGAAGGACTCTCGCGGGGCGTCGGCGTCTCCGGCTCTGGCAGCGCCCATGTCTGGTGCCATCGGTGCGCCTCCGCCGCCGCCTTCGTCGTCGCAGCCCGCCGCCTATCAGGCGCAGTCCAATACCAAGCCGTCACGCGACCCACGGCAGCAGGATATCGAGGCCGAGACGAAACGCCTGCAAGCCATGGTGGCCGAAGAAGAAAGACTGGCCCGCGAACAGGAGCGGCGCGATGCGGAGGAGGCGCGGCGCATCAAAGACATGCTGAATCAGGAGGAGGAGGAACGCCGCCGCAAGCAGGCCGAGGTCGAACGCGAGACGGAGCGCCTGCGACAGCAGTACGGAGTCACGGGGCAGGGTTTCGCAGCCAGCAGTCCCACGGCGGCCGAGGGCCATGCGCCTCACCTGCCGCCGCGGCCGGGGCCCAGCACGGCGCAGTCCCACGGTGCTGGGCGAGGCGGTGGGCCCGGCCTGTCGCCGTATTTCTCGAGCAGCGCGCAGGGTCACTCGCAGCAGCACCCGCCACCGAGGCCTTCGAGCGCGGGGCCGCAAACGCCGGCCATGTCAGGGGCTAGCAGCGGGTGGTGGAAGCCTGGGGCGTCGACGCCGGGAGGTGGCACTGGTACAGGAGCGGGAGGCGCGGGGCGGGGAGGAGGGAAGAAGCCGGCCAATCCGCTACACAGCTTACTAAACGGGCACGGTCCGTACGGGAATGCGGCAGCGAGCGTGAGCAACTTCTTCCACCGGGATCGCGAGGGCGGCGAGACGAAGCAGGAAGGGAAGCTGTCAAAGAAGCGCAGCATGTGAGCGGGGTCTGGCGAGTGGAGAGGAAGTGACGGGCCGGGAGAGTCCAGGGTTTGGCATACACCGGCGTTGTTAATTCCACGCATAGATGGCATGGCGTCTGATTCATAGGTTGAATTTCGAGGGATGAATAACGAATACTATCTGGCTTTTTTAAAGTTCATTCTCAAGAACCGTGATAAGGATGGTTCGATACTCTTCTGTCATTGACATACAAGTCAACCAGCCCGGAACAGCGTGAGATGACGCGAGGCGGGCGGGTCCTGGCACCCTGGAGGCCCCGGCTTTTAGGTTAGGGCGCCTCCAACTCACCCGGAATAGGCACAACGACAGGGCGAACAGGGCAGTGAGTCTAGGATGCAGGAGTGTTCGATCACGTGAGCCCCTCTTGAATGCAGCCGGACTAGGTGTGGCTCGGGGGGAAGGAGCTGCTGTCATTCGCCCAGGCAAGAACCACGTCCCTTATCGTCTGCTCTATTGCTTACAGGGGGCCTCCGGGCGCTGGACACCCGGGAGTAGTAAACGTGGGACAGTAGACAGTGGGTAGTGAACAGGAGAACAGCCAATGTACAGTGGATGTGCTGGCTCAGGCGAGGTGCCTGCCGCGACTGCCACTAGCACATTCAATAGGAAGGTTCGAACGGGCTTGGAACACGTCAGGTCTAGCTGGGGCCCATTGCCAATCCCTCGTCTTTTCCTTTTCCTAGGGTTCAATAGGACCATCATCGTTGGGGACCGCCCAGACATGAACTTCAATCTTACAACAACACCACTTTGACCCTCTCTCTCTCCGTCATCCTCTCTCTCTCTTCCTCTCTGCTCCGGTCACCTTTTCCCGTTCGTGTGTGATTGACGTTCAATCACCACCCACAAGGCTTGCAAGCCAGGGTACCGTACCGTACTACATTGCACTGAACGATTGAAGTGATCTCGACGACACCCTGGGAAACGCACACCTTCCTGCCTAGGTTGCGAGGTGCATCGAGGAGCTAGTTGCGCCCCATGGCAGGCCATCACCGACAGCATCTGTTTCTTAACACATCACTCCTCCGTCCTCCGCCACTGTAGGCTTTGCCTTCCCTGCCGCCTCCACTCCGAAACGCAACAAGGCACTTTGCCTTGCCATAGATACTTGATTGAACCGAGCATCTCCTCCACTCCACCTCGCTGGATGCAACCTCCTCGGAACTTTCCCACCCTTTCCTCGCCAATTCCTTGCTCGTTCCCTTCCTCGCATTTTCAAGCAGGAGGAGCCCCCAGACATCGTCACGCGAAACTGCCCGAGGTGCTTCTCGCCCAACCCTCTTATCGTTCGTCAAACGAGGCATCGTCACCACATCACTTGACCCGCAATACCCCAAGGCTCCTTTCTGTCCGAGATACCCCATCCGGAATTCAATCGCCTCATTTCTGACCGAGATTCGTGATCGGGCGCGACGCGACTATCCAAACCAGATAGGCAAGGTAAGGTCCCTAGGTCCGTCACCTTCAGCCAACGCCCCCCTCGCTTCACCCTTCCTGCTTGCCCCCTTCACGCCTCGCAATATCCGTGGCTGCCGACAATAACGTTGCCAATGCTATCCCACCGCTAGCCCGCCCGGCCTAAACTCCGTCGCATGCTTCATGCCCGGGCTGCATCATGTCCACTTTGGCAGCAGACCATCGCCACCACTATCACCTCCATCTCCATTTTCCTTCAATCATCTGCTTCTGAGCGATCGGCTAATTTTTTTTCTAGGCGTGTCATCTCACTTCTGCTGGACACACCACCTCCATCGCGGCCTTTGCGTTGCAAAAGGCCCCCCCTGGTCGGCTTCGATTAACCGGCCATTCCTTCACCCGCCCAGCTGGGTCACCCACCCACCATCTCGTCTCTAGCGGCGTTTCGGTCATCATCTCCTTTCGGCACCCGCTTATCCGGCTTCGTCATCCGCCTCTCATGTCACACTCGGGCCTTGACCAACCAGCACACCACACGGCCATGGCCGACGACGCTCCCCCAAGTATGGAGGTGGAGGATCGCTATTGGGAGTCTTTTAACGGCGCAGTCGTCGAGGAGGACCAGCGGCTTCTCGACAGGTTCATCGAAGAGACCAAGAACCTGCGCGACGAGCTGGGCAACATTGAGCGCGAGAGGGCCCGGGCTGAGGAGACACTGCGCCAGATCAACCTCGCCTACCAGAACTACGAGGAACGACTTGAGACCAGAAGTCGAGAGTTTGAGCTGCAGCGGAGAGCCCTGGCAGCCGACCGCGAAGCGCAGCGCGCCAAGATGATCGCGTGGTTTGGCACTCGTGACGCCCATCCGCAGTCCATCACCAACGACGTGCATGTCGATACGGCTCACGGTGGGCCCAACGGCATGGTCAACGTCAACACCAACAGTAATGCCGAAAACATCAAGCCCGAAAGGCCCCATGCCGCCGCCAACGGGGCCAAATACCACACCTTCTCCGCCGTCAACAACGACATTGGCCAGCTTGACCAACTCACGGGCGTACAGGTCTTCGATGGCGACGGCAATTTTGTCGCAGCCGTCAGGACCATTCCGGCTCAGAACACAGTCGTCGCAATGCTTCTGGGGCTTCCTGTTCGGCGTCGCGTAAATACGCGTCCCGGCCGCACCTTTGATCTGGACAAATTCAACTCGATCTACGACAAGCGCTACACCTACGCCAATGGTCCGAATGCGAAGCCGGCAAGGTGGACTGCTGTCATGCTGCAAGCTACGGGTGATGTTCTCGAGGGTTCCAAGTGCTGTCTAAACTGTTCGAGGAACCTCGGCCCGTTTGATACCTGCATCATTCCCCGAGGACCGCATTTTCGAAAGTGTGGTAACTGCGAATGGTCCAAGCAGCCCTGCCAGATGCCCGCAGAAGGGACTGCGACGGACGAAGATGACGACGAGGCTCGGTCGACACCGAACATTGGCCTCCAAGAAGACATGGCGCAGTACAAGGCGGCCGTCCCCGTGGATGACTACGATGATGCTCGAGACGACAGCCCGGCCCCCAACGCCCTGAGAAAGCGCCCTAAGGGCATCACTACGATTCAACAACCCCCGCCCTCTGATGGACACGGCGAGATGACGCCCAAGCAAGCTTCTCCTGAAGATGACGTGGCCGAACAAGACATGGAGCCCATCACAGCCGACAACCTGCTGCTCCGTGACAACGGCGTTGTGTACACCCACCCAGAATGTATGCAGGGTGTCCCCCTCGCAAAGATTGACAAACACCATCCGTACTGGGAGCCCGACTGGGAGCCTGACCTCGAGAACGTCTCCATTTTGCCTGCTTTGGCATCGTGGCGTGCTAAGCACGAGGCCGCACTCAAAGGAAACACGACCAGCAAGTTCCAGGTCGGGCGGCAGGTCAACCGCGGCGAGACCATTCTCAAGTTTCTCAGGGAAGCCAATGTCAGTCCATATCAACTCCTGAGCAAGAAGTACATTAGTTCGCGCCTCGTGGGTTACGACACCCTGTTCCGACTCGCGGACACCTATTTTGTCCTCGAAGGCTTCGATACCATGGACGTAACTCCACTCCAATGGATCCGGCAAAGGCTTCATGAGGTTATTCAGGAGGAGGGTGCCGATTTCAAGCTATACGTCAAAGTCCACAACTTCTATCACGACCGCAAACTTGAGGCTCTTCGACTGGCCAACGGCAAGCGTAGTATTGGCCGACCTTCCGGGATGAAGATGTCGGCGAGAAAGCGGAAGAGCCTGAACGAGACACCCTCGAAGGTCATCGCGCCTGGCGCTGGCCTGGGTGTCGTCGCGATCGGGCCTCTCCCCGGCGCCGATGTTGTTGCGGAAGTTTCGGCTGCCGCGGTGCATCACGCGCAAAATCTGAGCACCGGGTCAGACCAGGAGCGCCCGCTCAAACGCAAGCGCAAGGCGCTGCCGAACGGCGGCATCGGCAAGGCCCGGGGCGACGGCGATCTATACTACGAGGGGTTCACCGACACGGACGAGTACAGCGGCGACCAGATTGGCAAGCATGATTTCTGCTTGAGCTCCGTCAAGTCGCAGATCAACACGACGAGCACCCAGGTTACGCAATATTGGCACTGGGTCGACATCGAAGGCGGCACGGACTATGTGTTTGAGCACCAGGTGCTGTCTGAGTGCAACCCGCCATCATGGGGATTGTACTCTAACCCGGTCAACTTCCATTTTGCGCCGCAGGACGTTGTCGACATTCAATGGGCAGCCGGCACACGCAAGGTGATTGTGCGGTGTCAGCCCGGTGTCGGCAAAGACGAGCGGACGGGCCGGGAGCGCGGCGACATGGTGGCCGACTTTGCGCGCGAACGCACCAAGCGGCGCTTCCTGGTGTTCTGCCAGAAGAAGGGAGCCACCGTCATTAAGACGACCGAGTGAGTATAAGATCTTGACGCCTTCGGCACCTGGACTCTCGACTGACATGAATGCCAGGGACGTTATTGAGCACGCTTGGGAGAGCACGCAGTCGCCCTTTGTCGACCCTGTGGAGGCTTCCGAGTTGGATCCGGTTTGAGGATTTCCGCTGCAGCTCGACGTGTGGTTTTTCTAGCTGGTCTTCTCAGGCTATAGCGGTACGTGGGTCATTTGTTTGGTGGTGGAAATACCCGACGCGCAGACGACGCACGAGAGGATGCTTGCGACTGGCGTTTTACGTGGAGGGGCATCGAGAGAGGGCGGTGTCGCGGCGTTGGTTCCGAGTTCCACACGGGGCGAATTCCCCCGGTCGATCGTTGTCCATGGTCATTAATGCTGTTCCCTGTACACTTGAGGGGCCAGCCAAGGGAGGTCGAGTCGGCTCTAGGCCGACTCGTCTTGTAGGAGATGCTATCATTGGGGCAGGACAAGCAGTTAGCGGCAGAGGGGGTCAGTTAGGTCTGAATACAAGACGCTGCACATGCAGGGGCTGGGTCTCTTGGCTTGCCTCGGGGGTGAAGAGGCACAGGTGCCGTTGGAATCTGGGGCGAACATCTCCGAGCTCAGCTCGCTTGGGACAATGCGCCGTGTGTGGCAAGGCATCAGCATCCAGACCCGGCCATGTGGCCAGATTAGACGACCACGTTCAACGCCGCACTTTCTCAGACACACCATCATTCCCTGATCACGAAGTTCAGCGCCGAAGAACTGGTGGCGAAACTGACTCGGCATCTACGACTTCTCTTTTGGGGACGCGAGCATTGCAATCTGCCTCAGCACAGGAGGATACGTCTTGTGATCGACGGCGCGTGTGCCCGCAGACGAAACTCACACCACAATGGACACGCTCGACGCACAATGCGGTCGTCTTCAAGAAACTCTCGAGACGGTCAGTCAGTGCGTCGAGGAATTTTCTGGCGCGCATGCCACGTCGCAGGCCACCCTGGAGCCGCTCATCGGCGAGCTCGCCAACCTGCGACGAGCCTCGACAACGCTGCGCGACAGGGCGCCGCCGTTCGACGACTCCGTGACGCCAATACCTGACGATGTGTTCCGTGGCATCAAGACGGTACCCGCCAATTGCATCGAAAATGTGCTCGCTGTTCAGCAAACACTGCAGGACCCGAGCCGCCAGCGGCACGACTGGCAGGGCATAGTGCCCATGGATGTCGACAGGCTGGTCCGGGCGCTCGAGACGGGAAGACGAGCGGTGGACGTGGCCGTCGTCGGGCTGGACATGGCCACCGGTGTCAACCAGGCCGAGCAGACTGGCGACTCGCCGCCGTACGCGACAACGTCGATCGTGCCTGAGATTCTCGAGATCAAGATGCGTCTTGCCGAGGACCGTGACCGCGGCGCCAATCCCGTCCAGGCCCTCGTTCTCGCCGAGTTCCTCGACGCCCTGCAGCGGTTCGCCTCGCGCCAGTCGGGCAACCTCGTGCCGCCAAACTCGACCGACCACCAGGTCAGCCTGAGGTCTGACGCGGCGTCACTCCACGGCCCTGCTAGCGGCGGAGGGTCGGGGTCCTTCTACGCGCCGGGGGACTCAAGTCGCGCCGCTTCGCCGGGCGTCGACGGCGTCGAGGTGGGCGACCTCACGCGGCCCACTTCGGCGTACTCGGCCATCCAGCTTCCCCCGGCGCCGCAGCGCATGGACCTCCGGCACGCGTCCCGCCTGCCGACGCTCGAGTCGGAGGTCCTGGGGGTGGTCTTTGACGCGACGGCCCGCGTGCCCCGCGTGGCCGTGACGGTATATCACCAGCGCGTGCGCTTCTTCCACATGAAGATCCCGCCCGGCAAGACGGCGCGTGATCAGCTGGCGGGCCAGTTCAACGTCAACGGGACGTACATGTGTCTCTCGCCCGCGGGGCCGCTCATCGCGGCGGCGCAGGAGCACCTGGACGACCTGTCGACGTCGTCCTACGCGCGGTACGAGACGGCGAGACGGCGGGAGGGACTGCACGACGGACGGACGTTCGTGGATCCTGAAATCGTCGTCGTGGACTACGCGAAGCAGGTGCCCGCCATGCTGCCGTTGCGGTGGGCCGGGGCGAGGCCGTTTGCCTTCTCGCCGGACGGGACCTGGCTCGCCGTGAGGGGGGTCTCGGGGCGGGTGGAGGTCTTGGACGTCACCAAGAGGGGCAAGGGGGTGGGCGTCGTGTGGGCCCACACGGAGGAGGTCTTCGAGGCGCGGTTCACTGCGGACGGCAAGGGGCTCGTGACGATGGGGCGGGACGGGACCTTGAGAGTCACGAGCACGAGCACCTGGCAGGGGACAGCCAAGCTCGAGGTTGACGAGTGGCGCAACCCGGTATTCCTGGCCGTGTCGACGACGGGCGGCGTCATCGTCTCGGTCTGGGGCCGGAGGGTCTACCTGTGGAACCCGGACACGGGGGCGCTGGATAAGTGGTCGCTGGACAGGCAGGATGGGCATGGCGGTGAGGGGTGGCCGCTGGCGGCGAGCGCAGACCTGAGGCTGATGTGCTGTCGGACGGAGCAGGGCGCCGACGTGAGAGAAATGGCGACGGGGAGGGTGCTCTGCCGGATGGGATTCGGGCAAGGCTTTGCCAGCACGGCTGCCTTTAGCGGCGACAGCAAGTACTTGACGGTGGGGAGGATCGTCGGCGGGCATCACTCGAAGGATTCTCTCGGAAGGGTAGACTTTTGGGAGATCATTGAGTAGGACTCAACCTGATGATTTTTCAATTCGGCCATTGAAAACGACTCAGGCAGGTACCCTTTCTCAAGCCATGATGCTCATGGCCGCCTCAAGATGTGGACGTCACGAAGTGTGATTGTGTGCGGTCGTTTCTCGAGGAATCGATTGATCGTATTTTGTGATCCCCCCCTCATCATATCCGGAATCCCAATTAAAAAAGACATTAGACAGCAGTGCTCAAGCTGTGGGCCAATTCAGGCGACCTTGATCCAAGAAGAAACGACACAAAACAACCTAGGCACGGCCTCGTCCTCGCCCTCACCCACAAGTGCCGAACCCAACCTGGCACCCCGTCCCGCAGTGGGCGGCCGAAGAACCGCACCACCCTGCCCGCGAACAGCACGTCGCCCCGAGAGGTTCCCGCGCGCACGTCGCGCCGCCCTGGCCCGACCCGCACCGTCCGTTCGTCGATGGCGGGCGGGCGGTGCTCGTCGGCACGGCTGCTGTCGTGCTTGTCGTCGTCGTCGGGGTCCCCGCCCCAGACCCGGAGCAGGTCCCGAAGCCGGCCTGGCAGCCCGTGCCGCAGTGAGCCGAGGAGCTGCCACACCAGCCGGCCGAAGAGCAGCACGTTGCGCCGGGCTCGCGGGCGCAGGTCTGTCCGCCCTGGCTCGCGCCGCAGCGCCCGTTGGTCGACGCAGGGAGGGTGCCCGTGGGCTGCGGGGACGAACCCGTGCGTGTCGTAGACGGCGGCGGGCCGGAGGTGCCGACGGTGCGGTACCAGTTTGCCTTGGGGTCACCGAGGCAGTCTCCGACGGTGACGGCGCGGAAGCCGTTACGCTGGAGCGAGGCGAGCATGTAGTCCGTCAGATTGTAGACGGTCTGCTGGACGGGGTCGTGCTCGATGTGCAGATATTTGGCCGTGGCGGGGTTGGCGTCCTCGACAGCGGCGTCCCAGATGTCCTTGGAGCCCTGAATCTGGGACGGGCTGTTGCGCAGATAGCCTTCCGTGTCAAGGTCGAAGTAGGTGATGTGGTAGCCGAGCTCGTTGAGGAGAGTCTCGCAGGTGCCATCGCAGGCGGAATAAGGGGGTCTAGGGAGGGTTAACGAGGCCGGCATATGGGGTTCCGGCAGACAGGCGCACCTCATGTAGGTTGGGAAGTATCCGAAGAGGTCGGCGAGGGCAATCTCATTGTAATGCATCTGGTTGCGGAACTTGGCCTCAGTAATGGTGGTGAGGCGTTGGTGAGACCACGTATGGCTCGCGATCTGGTGGCCTTCCGCAACCATGCGCTGGATGGTGCCTCGTTAGCTTTACCGTCTGCCAGCAGCATACACAAGATGCATCTCACCCGGAGCAGACCCGGCCAGGCGGTGCCGGGATCGTTGATCCTGCCCTTGCCCAGATTGTTGCCCGTCACGTAGAAGGTGGCTTTGGCGTTGTAGGCCTGATAGACATGTCAGCGGAGCAGATACAGCAGGCTACCGTGTGAAAAGCCTTACCTTGAGCTTGTCGAGCAAGTCCTCAGTGTAGATGTAGGGCCCGTCATCAAACGTGAGGGCAATGTCACCTGGGCGCGTGCAACGACGAACTGACGTGCCGTATGGCACATTGCCAACCTTCGGCCTGGGCACGTTCTTGGTCTCGGGTCCGCTAGGCCGGATGTTGGCATCGCAGGCCGGACCGTACTCAATCTGGCAGGACGGTGCTGAGCAGTACAGATAGCCCTCGCCGCACCAGCTAGAATCCGTCAGTTTGGACTGTCATGTTGACCGAGAATCTTGGAAGCAAATATTCACCCTGCGCTGGAGCAACACAGTCCAGGGCCGCATGAGGTCCCGAAGCTAGCGCCGCAACGCCCAGCCTGACGTTTGTCCAAGGCGGACGTCACGTCGTTGTTGACCTCGAGGGACGTCTCAGGGGTGGTGGCTAACCTGCGGTCCATGGCCTGGCGCCGACTAGAGCGCATCTTCCGCAGTACGTCTCTACCACCAATAAAGTTGGGCACCGGCTGTCCATCTGAGCTCGGCGCGTGACCAGCGACGAGTCCTGCCAAGCCGGCGACGGCCAAAGCGGCGGCGATTGTATCGCTACGCATGGTTGCACGACGAGGGGAAGAGGGCTTTCCCCTGTGTCCGAAACAAATCTTATGAAGTAAGGGAAGGATAACGAGTGGGATGGGCGACACAAACGAATGGATGCCAAGCTGGAGGCTCGCGACAGAGTAGAGACAGGCTGGGGATTAGCAAAGGATTTCTGCAAGCAATGTCCAGGTCAGATCCAGAGGTCCGCCGTCCAGTTCACTCGCATGAGACTGGCTGAAGAGAAGGTCTGACCCGGTGTAGGTCCGGTGAGCTCACCAAGCAGGTGTCTGCTCTCTGTTATACATAATACTACGAAAGGAAAATGAACACGAGAGGAAGAGCGACATTGCCTGGCGATCGGGACATGGGGCTGGAGGATGAGGCTTGACGCAGCAAAGGAATGGGACAATCGGCCGCCCGTTCATTGCGGCGCTGGCCCTGGTCTCAGCCTGGCATACGTAGACCGGTGCCGTTCAATGGCTTGTTACCCAACGCTCCTGGTGAGCTCTGCTTAGAGGCGGGAAATGATCGAAGAAGCAAAGGTGATGAGGCGATAGTTGCGGAGGAGGGGGCAATTGCCGCGGTAGACACTAAGTCGGGTATCTGATGAACCGATCTGAGTCGCCTGCAGGGGTGATACGGACGCCGCGACCGACCCATGGTCGGGTCGGCGACTCCTTGGTGCGGACAGCGGGCAGTCGGTCTATGCATGGTAGAGGAAGGAGGATGGATGAAGTCAAGAGAGACGATCACTGGAGAAGAAGTATTTTGGGCTTGCCGATATTGGCTTGGCACTGCACTCTCAGTGGTTGTGTGCTGTTCGTATAGGCGGCCCTTCCCCTGATGGCGCAAGGCCGTCCACTAAAACAAAAGGCGTCCTGGTGATCACAGCACCTGGAATCCCCTGTCCAGGCCCCCGTGTCCGCTCCTCACAGGGCCTTGACCGATGTCTTCTGCAGTGCGACGTATTAAACCTCGCTATGTGATTATGCTCGTCATGCATGGCTTCCACACCCCCCGATGGACCCCCCTGCCTTGACCCCCTAACCCCTGAATCGGCTGGCAGCAGCAGCACCTCACACAGATCCCCTTGGCCTGCCAACGATCCAACCTTTTCTCGACAACACCTCAACTCATCAATCACCTCATCGAGGATTCTCACCACCCGAATTTCAGACCCCAAATCCCGGCGGCATCTAGCCCTGAGCAACCGCCGCAAATCAATCCGTAGCCTATGAGCGCGCCGGCTGAGCATCAACGTCCCTGAGGCTAGTGATGCTGTCTCACCTGTCGTGTGATTGAGGTCGTAAACCCTGTCTTCCAATCCGTCGGCCATGTAGCCCGCTTCTCCCGTGTCTCGCTGCTGTAGAAGCTTGATCTCGGGCTCCTCACGACGGCTCATGGACTGTGGCACCTGCGGACCTGCAGTCGCGTGTTTCGGGGTGCACACCCTGACTCACCCAACCAGCCTCGCCGCGGACCGACCGCTCAATCCTCCCTTGCTGTAAACGCTATATCCACTGGAACCCAAGGCTTCTTGGCGAGATGTGGTGCGTGCGACTGCAGATCCGGTCACCGCCGTTGTCCGAGCTCTTCTCCTGCGTCTTCGACATGTAGGGTGTTGTCCAGCGGAGCATGTTGAGCTTTGTTCAAGTAATACTTCCGTGAATCTTCCAGCCCTCCTCGAGGCTCGGCTTTGCTAAGGCATGTGTTGATGATGACTCAACGGCATAGCGATGCCAGCCAGAACAGACTGAAAATTGCCAAAAGAATTGTGTGTAACACAGAGACGGTATATTAAAAAAAAACACCAGTGCATAAGTAACGAGAATCTAGAATCTAAACATTATATTAAACCAACCACTATGTCCGTGCGAGACGAGGGAGACATGAGAACAAGCTCTGCACCGTCAACGACAAGCCTGCCATTCCCGAGCCATCCGCCGGAAACACCACACACGGCGTGCCCTGTGTCCAAACCTTCTACAACGTTGGAAGTCAATACCAAGGCGAGTGGGGCACTCCTCGTGCCGACTTTTCGAGTGCAGGAAAGCTCGTGAAAGACTCTGTGAATTGTCAGAGGTATGGCCGATGGATGTGATTGCCAGTGTCTCCCACCTGAAATTTGCCACGTCTTCTTGTGTCCTCCATTTAGTGTGCTCGCTGATCTCCAAGTTGTCTTTGTCGTATTTGCACCGTCTAATGAGATCTGTATGAAGTTTTGAAAACGAAAAGAAAACCAAACATCGATATGGTTCCACCCTGCGGCAAATACTGATGTTCCCGCCTCCAAGCCGCCCGGTCTAGTGCGTCCCGCGTCCGCCGAGACCATCACCTTTCTCGCCCTCAGGGTCGATGACTTCACGCGTCTTGCCCCACTTGAAGTCATCCGAGTTGAAGAGCGAGTAGACGAGCACGATCATGTTGCAGAACGGTGACGTGATGAAGTGGAAGAAGTAACCAACAAAGTATTGCGCCCGCTCAAACCAGTTGCGGGGGAGCCAGAAGCCGATACATAACGAGTAGAACTGCGAGTTGTTAGCGAGGCAGAACTCAATATGCGGACAGTCGAAATGGGACTCACGTAGCGGCATGCCAGGATGGAAATGAGAGTCATGAACACCGGGTCCTTGACCAGCTCGTCGCCACGCTCAACCAAAATGATGATCAGCTTGACCACGGCGGCCATGATGAAAGGCGTAATAAACCAGGTTAAGACAGCGACAATGGATTGCAAACGCTCGATGGGAATGATGCCGGGACGGAAGATCATGACAAACTCGTTGGTGATGGACCCCAGAGCCCAACGCTTTCGTTGCGACAGAAACACGGTCCAGTTTTGCGGAACGATGGTAAACGCCTTGGCGCGCAGCGCCTGAGCCGTCTGCCGCTTAGGGAACAAGCTGAAGATGATACTCGCATGAATAGAATCTTCCGAGTAATTGCCCATGATGTGCATTGTCATGAGGTCGTTTGGCTTGGGGCAGTAGCCGAAGCGCTCGCGAAGAACCTCGTCTCCGAACGTGGCTTGATCCACCTTGATGAGCTGGCAACAACCGGGGAGACAGTTTACCTTGCCTGTAATGCGTGACTGGAAGAGACGGCGGAGGCCTTGTGTTTGGGAATACTCGACGGATTGATACAGCGACCAAAGGCCCCAGTTACTCCCATCGTAGTCAACGCAGACATGGCCGCAAACGCCGACGAGCTTTGGATTCTTGCGGATCTCGCGGATCATTTCCCAGATGCAAAACTGGTCAAAAACCGTGTCGGCATCCATGCCAACGAGGTACTCGATGTGTTCAAGGCCATGCTGCATGAAAGCGTTGCCAATGTGTTCGAAAAGGTCGTTGTTGAACATCGTGACGACATTGCTCGACCGCACCTGGTAATGATAGATGAAAGAGCGGGCAAAACACAAGCTGTCTCGCTTGCCCTGGTTGTAGCGCTTGCCGACGAAGACGTACGGGATGCCCTTGTAATAGCCTGTCTGTACTTTTGTGGGCATGAACAGGCCGTCTCGCGCACGATAGCCGTTCTCAAAGGTGCGGGAAGGGCCAGGCTCCAGAATATCCTCGAGGAGATACTGTTGGGTCGTCTTGTCCATGCCGGGTCCCTTGACGTTGCCATCGACAACAATGAAGATCGTTCGTGGGTGGTCGTCAATGTTCTTCTGTGCAATCAGGGAGTCCAGAGATCGCGTAAGTTCGCCCAGCGTCTCGTTGTAGCAAGGTAGCAGCATGACCATCCGTTCTGGGTTTTCAGGTTTGTTTTCTTTGCGGAAAAGACAGTAACAGAAGACTCGTGTGACCAGCGTATGGGCGACGATACACAGTATCATGATGAACTGGAGCATCGTGTTCGATGAGAGCAAAATGATGAAGAGAATCCATGCTTGATAGTAGGTGAAGGCGACATAGACGAGTGCGGCATTGATGCAGCAGATGCCGATGAGGAGCGACCATTTCTGGAGGCGGAGAAGACTCTTGGACACGATCTTGAGCTCGCTATCCGAATCCCATCGAACCTTGGCCTCTTCTTGTTGAACTGATGACTGGAAGGAAGCACTAGAATCGGCTCCACGCGAGAGCCATGAAGCGTGGCCTGATTGAGGCGTACGTACTCCTGAAGGGAGTTCATCGGGACGGAAGCCAGGCCCAGTCGACTGCCGCAGAATTAGCTCAAGATCTTCGACTTCCACGCAACGTAGCTTTACATACCGACTCTGATGAGTGCTGGCCACTGGGTCCTCGAATGGACAGACTACGCTGGCTTCGCGGTGTCATTGCCGGCACGTATCCACTCTCCGCTACTGCGGGTGACTGAGGGATCGGGGGTAGTGACGGGCTTAATTTGGCGGTGGTGGTGGTGCCTGTCATGGCGAAAGAGAGGAAAGGGCGGGCTCAATGAGTGTGGGGATGTCTAGTATAGAATGTAGGGAGGGGGGAAACGGGAACGAGGGAATCAACCCAGGTGACGGAGACGACAGCAGGCAACAGGGACAAAACGAGTGTGTGTGCCGAGGCGAACAGAGTGTGAACCTGCCGAGCCTGAAGGAATCGGGGAAACAGAGGCGGAAGAGAGGCAGGTATTATTGCACCCGAAAGGTTCGAAGGAATCTCGGTAGCAGAGCACCAAACAAGGTAGCGTGAGGTAGAGGGGGTCTTGGCTCGAGTCACGTCGCCCTGGCCTTGTAAGTCGTGACCTGACTTCCGGGCTCAGGCTCAAGCCACCATGGTCAACGTGATCTATGGCCCAAGAGACAGCACGGGGAAGATGGGGCCCGGATGCCAATGCATGAAGCTTGTCTCGCACCCCCACCCGAAGAAAAAAGCATGCAGAGTAGACACTAGTTCATGGATACGACTGAGGAACGACGGGATGGAAGAGAAGATGATCGTACTCGGCAAGAGCTGAAGATGAATGAGGCGTACGTGATGAGCTGGACAGAGAAAGAAATTTGAGATCGACTCCTGCGGAGATCATCGTGGGCCGAACCGAGTGAGCATCCTGTTCTAGATGTCAAGGGGTGCAGAGGTCGGCGGCCATGCCCTACTACCCTCCTGGTTTGTTGGCAGTCAAACTCTTCTGTGTTACCCACGCAGTGATCGCCGCTGGCGGATGAGCTGGCGTCAACGCCCACACCAGAAGCGATGGTGATCAACCCTTTGAGCGTAAGCCTTGATCGGGAAATCATGATTCGAAGACAGTCACCCACCCCGGTCAGTGTGGTTGAGTGCCAGGATATTCTGGTGGACTTGAAGCCGTGACACTACCAGCCAGACCCATGAAAAGAAAATCCAAAAACATCGATTAGGTCAGGGGCAAGGAGCCGAAGCAAACAAACCTCACACAAAAACCAAAGTCAAGACGGCAGAGTGCGGCCCGTCGACCAGGGTGAGATCCCGGAAAGCGGCTGACATGATGCGATCTCGGCTCTTTTCCATTGCCCCTCGCACGGACCTTGCCCGTCATCCAACTTGAAGTGCGACCGGAAGTCATGTGCGGCCAGATCCCGGATGTTGAGCTGTCCGCGAGACAATGCAGGACGATGGCAAGCGAATCGCTGCGGTGGCGAATGACGGACGTTGCCGTAGGTTCACGAATACTTGAAAGGCGGCATGAAGCTCGTCCGAGGGTTTGTGTATCGACAAACAACCCCAACATAACTCGACTGAGCTTGTGGAAGGGGGACCCAGGACCAGATGCGACGGATCTGGTGGGTCAAGATGGCCGTCTGCCTGTCTCACTGTCCAGAGTGCGGACCAAGCCAAGGAAAGCTTCCACTGTTGGTGAAGATACTCACCGGGACGTGTCTCAACACCTTTCTGTAGCTTTCTATCGATATGGCACTTGAGCTGAACAGTAGGATCAACAATAGCCTTGACCTTGAGCCTTGGAACAAGGAAGGGCGCGCTTTGCCTTCGGTTATTCGCGCCGGCTCGAGTCCAGCTACACCCGGTCCCGAGACTGATGCGTGAGATACCCGCGACTCAGCATAAGCGTGGTCATAGAACTAGCCATGGCGGCATGTCGTTAAACAATTAGCGGGATGTTGATCGAAAATCAGCAGGGGTGTGATTCGATCAGTTGATGTTGAAAGAAGAAGATGAAGAAGAAGCAAGACGAGGTGGGGTGGGGTCGGATGTGGACATTGCGTTATGCACGTACCCAGCTAGGTGGTTGGTCGGTCAATGAGGTTGTGAGTTCGATAGGTGCATATGCGCATTGACGGTCAAACCCAGGCCACATACCCGTCCAAGGCGGGTTCCATCTCTGCTGCATGATTTGCACCCCCTCCCCGTTCTCCCGTCTCCCGTCACACAGCCAGTCTCGAGTCCCGACGACATTGACGTCCGATGCGTCAACCACTGGCCGCCACCCCCCAACCCCGTGCGGGGTGGCGCTCTGGGTTTCCTGCGCTGCAAATTCTTCCTGCTGCTCCTCAGCTGACGGGACGGTATCCCGGGACCTGCATTAGTCAATGTCGCCTGCCACCTCGTGTATGCCACCACCGCTTCAGCAGGTTCCCGGGCAGCACAGCGGTCACCCACAACCGCCGATTATGTGCAGTTTGAAAATTGCCGGGCCAGTCCCGTGGATCAGGGCTGCAAGCTATTCGCCAACAGGGTTCGGGATGTTACTCTGAGAAGCCAGTTAGCCCATGTCCCCGGGGTTGATCGAAGTAGCCTGCCGGTCATCCCAGTGCTTTTCATCTACATTACCTGAGCTCTTGCAGAACAGCTGACCACGAGCTGGACCGCTAACGTTGCTAGTCTAATATGTTAGAACTCCCTCGTCAAATTCGTTCCGGCTGCTAGCACCCGACCCCGACTGGGCATCGATTCTTCTGCATCCGGAGGCTGAACCTTGTGCTCGCGCGGCGTCTCAGCAACACGAGTTTGTCGGTCGAGTCACCCTGAGAAACGGAACCTCAAGCAGAATCGAAGCGATCGCCTGTGGCGCCGCGTGCCGCTGCAGCCCTGGGTCAGCCACTGGAGGTTCTTGTTATCAGCTTTGTCGCCTCGAGCGATTGAGTTTCTTGGTAACCCGATACTCGCAGTGCTTTTCAGAGCTCGAGCCACCTTCAGTCCCGAATACCCGAATCATCGGCGACGGGTACTCAGCTTACTTTCTGGGGAAAGGGAACGGCGTGTGCGACCCTACCAGATATTCTGTAGCACAAGGCAAGGTCGCACGATGCTGCTAAGCCATTACATTCAAGCCACGACATATTGCTCGGAATAGAAGCAGGGAACACACCCGACGGAGGTGTTACAGCGGACAAGAGAGCGGATGGCAGGTCTAAGGTCGTGGTAGGGCGAGGCGCGATGGCTCTTTTTGAACGGACAATGATCGGCTTGGCCAAGGCTATAGGGTCATGGTGCGAGCTAGAGGATGCAGAATGATTTTGCGGCAAACGAAATCTAAACCTCTGGATCAAAGATAGATTCAACAACGACTAACATTGCTCCGGAACCCAGCTTAGCACCGGTATCATTACACTGGGCCTTGGACAGGAACAATCGGTCATCCCCACGATTCAATTAGAGTTGGTGTTCAATTTACCGAGAGTGCATCGAGCATGAACAACGCCATATTCTGCAGCCTCTCCCATCATATACACTAGTTCGACAATGCATGAACATTGGCTTAACGCCATGCTGCTCAGTCGACGCCATCGCGGAGATGCGACCACCAGTTGCCCTGAACTTCATCAGCACCTTTAGTGTCTCGCGTGGAAGGTTCGCATACATTTCACGTGCAATTGCCGAAGGACTTCTGGCATCCTCCGCCGCAATGAGCGGCCGAGTTACCGCTGGTCGCAAGCTTGTCAGCCCTCCAGTCATCGACATGATCGGTGCACCGTGATTCGGGCGTCAATGGGGTTGGACTCACCAAAAACCATTCTGCGAACAACACTTCTTGTCGCCGTAGCTTTTACAAGAGGCATTGAACTTGGTACCGCACAGTCCGTTGGTGGTGTCGCTGACACCTGTTGGGGGTTTTGTACACGTCCCGAATGCTGAGTTGCATCCGGTGCCGCAATATGAAGAGCTCGAGCCGCTTGAACGTGAATTGATTAGCTTGAAACTTGAGACAATGAAAGCATTTCTGCAAGTTAAATGGGACACGAGGGTCCGAGTTTGTGCAGCGCAGCTTCACCCGTCTTGACTCACCAGAATCCGTAAAATGAGCAACAATTCCCGTACTTCGATCCCTGACATGTGAAGCCAGTTGCACCGCCGCACGTCTGGTCCGGTGAAACTTTGAGGCCAGTGCTCGAAGGCGGTGAAGTAGTGGTGGTAGTCCGAGTCGAAGTGGTTGTGGCAGTGGTTCGTGTAGTGCTAGCGCCTGAGCCAACAATGCGGTACCAGTTCTCGCGCGGGTCTCCAAGACACTCTCCTACGGTAACCAGACGATATCCACGTGACACTGAAGTCTCTACCATGTACTGAGTCAGATTGACGACCGTTTGGAGATGGACGTCATGAGCAAGTGTAATGTAGCCCTTCTGGGTAGGATCTCGAGACACCGACTGCGAGAAACGGTTCTTGGCGGTTTGAATCAGCGTCGGGCTATCGTACATGTAGTCTTTCGTGTCGACGTTGACACTAAGGAGGTGATAGCCCAAGGTCTTGACAAGTCCTTGACAACCCGAGGCAACGGAGCATTCGAGGAAAGGTGCGCGGAAGTAAACGGGAAACCAGCCAAATATGTTACGGAAGGCCATCTCATTGTAGATGAGCTCGGTGCGTTGGATTGTGCTGTTTACCTGGTTGAGATTTCGATGAGTCCAGGAGTGGCTGGCAATGTGATGACCCGCGGCATGCATGCGCCTCAAGACGGCCGGCCATGGCGTACTTGAATCGTCAATTCGTCTTTTGCCCTTATTGTTACCGGCGACAAAGAAGGTTGCCTTGACTTTGAGGTTGTCAAGAATGTCGAGGATCTGGGAAGTGTATGTAAAGGGCCCATCATCGAAAGTGAGAGCCATCAGTCCCGGCTTGGTACACTCCGTAATGGTAATACCTAGGAGTGTCAGTCAGCTCTGATGTCCTGCCGTATCATGACGCTGCGCCAGAGATTTCACACACCGTAAGGAACATTTCCAACCTCTGGCCGCGGGACGCTCTCAGTGCTAACGCCAGGGGGCGGGAAACTGCGAGTCCAGCGAGTCAGTTCAGGTTGCGTGTGAATTTTCCAGCTGTAAGGAACTGGAGGGCAAGAAGGCTCTTACAATGTATCACAACTATCACTGTAGTCGAGTTGGCATGTGGAGCCGGCGCAGTGGGCTGCGCTGTTGCCGCACCATCCAGCCTCCGAACAGCATTTTCCTGCAGGACACGACCCAATACCAGGCCCACATTCGGCGCGTTTCCGCAAAGGTGAGTCCACAGTGGCTGCTAGAGCAATGCCGCTCGACAGAAGAAGAGGAAGAATGGCGTACATGTCGATCCCGGATCTGCAGAAGGACAAGGCGGTGTGAAACAGGCTGCAGTGAGATTCGCAGCACCATACAAATAGGGACTATAGTGCTGGGGTTCGGATGATCAAGTTGGCAGAGATCGGGCATAGAACAAAACCGAGGACGAGGAGGGCAGGCTTTTCATTCATGCCGGGAACTCATCGCAGGTCCGTAGCGACACGATGAGTGTCGAGCTGATGGCCCAGAAGGTCTGCCAAGCACGCCATGTCAAGCCTTGAACGGAAAGAGAAGCAATGAAGAGCAAGTAAATAACAAGCAGCTGCGTAGCTGCGGGATGGGTTTACCCGGGCTTGGCATCGTGGGCACGACCAGGGGCAATACGAGAAGTCGACACAAACCGACAGCGAGCAGTGTATGCTCGGAGATGGCAGTATCAGCGTCGTGCAAGGATTATTGAACGCCCGCTGGGACGTGAGCATTCTCATTCTGCCTGCCAGATCTTGAGTCTGGGCCCTTTTGTAGTGTCATTGGTCAGTGAACGTATGGTGGATGAAGGTTGAGTGCTGAAGTGGCCGAGATTGAAAAGACGATAGACCTTGGTTTCACCACTGTCTTCTTTGGTTCTTTGTAGACTGTATTGGGTTGCCCACAGAGCTTGGGGGTTGAGCATGGTTGGGTGGAAGACGCACTGTCGTAGGTATTTGCTTTACTTCTGCGTCCACAATTCCCAGAGTTTCTGCGGCGCCAGACCACCACTTCCCGCTAGAGACAAGCGGTCAGTGAGGAAGTCTCAAAAGAACGCCATGATACCACGTTCAAACGCAGACTTCTGCGGGACCTTGCAGAAGCTGAAGAACTCCTGGCGTATCCAAGAAGTGAAATCGAGCCAGACATTAGGTTACCAACTAGTGATGTGAGGCTGCAATCAAAATGCTGGCAGCCCTGATGGCGGGAATGCCAGGTGCGCGCGGAAGGACAGTGGAGATATGTTGGAAGTGGTCAAGATCAACCACTCAGAGCCCGGATACTATAGATCGTCCCGTGTCTCTAATGCCATCCTGACTGAGAGGGCATAATTGCGGCCCGGTATAGCCCCGTTCGTACACATGGCTAGATCAGTTGGCAGACGTCGAATTAGAAGTGAGACCCAGTCTGGGCGACTCGCTAGTCTCACCCCACTGCACGCGTCTCGCTCGGCTTTACGCATTCGAGCGCATGTCTCGCGCGGGGCTTCCGCTGCTGACTGGGTAGGCGCCTCTTTGCAGATCGCGTGGGATGTGCCCCTGATGTGCGGTGATGGCGTTTGGGGGAGAAGAAAGCAAGTATTGGCAAATCCCAAGCCAGCAACCTTCGACGGCGTCCGGTTGTCGAGGTGGCTAGCTGTGATGAGAGAAAGAAAACTTCTGACTGTCATCGAAGGGTCACTCAAATCACAAGGAATTATAGGTCTGCTGCTTACCTGTTACGTGCCTGTGTCTGTGCCTAGTTCGAGCATGCCTTACCAGAGTCCAACAAAGGTAACACGGGAAGGCTGCTGGGATGCCAATCCTAGTACGGCTGAGGGCCCAATGGTGGGTCGTGTGGGGCGGCAGGAGTTGCTATTTCTCGTGGGCTGTACATCAGAATTTCCCGATGAAGTAGGTGCCCAGCACCGTTCCAACATGGTCCTTGAGTTAGGACTTCAGGTCCCAAGATAGGTCATGTTAGACTTCGCTACTGGCCAATATCAGATTAAATGTCGAAAGGATAGCCTTGCCTGGTGGGGTTGCTATCTCAATCCTTGACCAATACGTCTTACTCATGATGGCATTTGCTATCGATGCCAGCGTCACCCTTGCGACTTCCCGTCGTGTGTGGTGGACTGGTACATCGACCATCATTACCAGTAGCATGTCAAAAGAGCTAGGTTGGCCCCGTCTATTCCAAACGAACATCTGTCCCACCGAGAAAGGATGTGTCGACGTAGATCAGCTCGGTCTGGTACCTGCATGAATGCCCAGCAATGGAAAAAGCAAGACTTGCTTTAGGTACCGAGGGCAAGGTGTCGTCGGGCGACGGCATCAGGGTGGCTTTGCATTTTCGAACACGAACTCCTTGGACCTGTCTGCCTGCATAGACCTGGAAGGTTTGGTCCTCGTTGTTTGGGAGGAAAGAAACACATTTAACGAGGCTTCCACGAGCTGTTGTGGCGGCCAGTAGGCGACGAAGTGAGACTGGTGATTCATGTAACGACAACAGTAGACAAGGGCTGGAAGGTCGAAGGTGAGTGGTGGCCAGGGGTGTCAAATAAAAGACCCTAGCCAAGCAGGGGCCTCTGCGCTGATTGTACCTGTAACTGGTGGCTGAAGCCTTGCCGTCCCCCCTGCACCAGCCCCCTATGGGGTAAGAAGGGGGGTTCATGTATATATGCATAAACTCGTGTCATCGGTGTCTCTATGCGATTTGATGATCGGTCTCAACGTCCCTCTTCCATCACCATCAACCATTCACACCCTCCCTCGGGCGAGACACACTCCACTGCCACTAACATAGCCGGCAATAAGCTTTGTGTTGAACAACTTGCTTTCTTCTCTCGTGGCTGGCAAGAGGCGTTCCGCCAAGCATCGATATACGGACCCCGATGCCCGCCTGGCCGCCACGTCGTGACTGCACCGGATGCTGAGCACTGGGATGGGGCGACGCAGCTATGGTTGTCATCCCAGTACTCTCTGCACGAAACTTCTGTCTGTGTAGGTGTCGATCAAGCAGCACAAATTAAGACGAGTGATCAGCAATCACCGACTTTAGGCACGGTGCCCAAGCCACCAGTCATCCGTGTCTTCATGTCCAGCGCACTACCTTCAACTCAGGATCACCCATGGCCCCTCATAGACAGGGTAGACTCTTCTCACACTCATCGAATCCATGTTGCCCCAGAAGCACTATGCCTCGCCACTCTCACGAAGAAACAAGAACTTAGCCTCTCAATCTAATATTATTGCACCCAGGTCTTCCAGCTCGGCGTTGGACCGTCAACGGGAGATAAGCCACTATGCAGTATGGCGTTTCTTAGATCATGCCGTCTCTCCATTTTTCGCTTCGATTGAGGCACGACGGTCTCATCATTGGCTCCAGTCTGATGCCATTGATACGGCACCCGTCAAAACCTTGCTCTTGTTCCCGGATCCCTCCCCGTAAGTCCAGGCTGAGGCGGCACGGCAGCGAACTTCGGGGGCTACATGGTATTTTCGGGCAATTAAAGCAAGCCACCCGAGTCGTGGGTGTGATTCTGTCGATCGACGATCCGCTGACGGTTCATCTGCTCTCCGAGGATCGAGCTCTGGTGCTTTCATAGCAATCGATCGACTGGCAAACAAAGACCTGAAACAGTAAAATATGTGTTCATGCTCTGTATTCAGATGCCTGATACACAAAATCTAGTTCCTTGATTAGCCCATGGTCCATGTCGCACCCGGGTCGAGATGAATCTGATCACACGGCCCATCAACGCCAGCCAGGGAAGCAGTTGTAGAACCGATGTGGGATGTCTCAGACGGCCGCAGCCCAGTCTTGCATGTGTCCCGGGTTGTTTTGGTCGGGAAATCGAGAAGAACTCTCTTCAAAGTCCGGGATGGCGCCATGAGGCTGTCGGGGTAATGCCTCAGCTAGGTGTGCCGGCTTTCTTTCTCGCACGCAAGTCTACATCTGCCCCTGGTTTGGCTGTTCCTCTTCCAGTTGCACAATACCATCGACCTTGCACCGTTCTTCTTTCTTCATCAGCTTGTTTGCCTGTTCCCACATGCTTCGTTAGTCAGGCCTACTCGTCTTTCTGCCGCCAGCTCCCGCACCCTCCAGAGGAGGCTCCCAAGAGACCTGACTTCCTTCAAATCAACTCATATAACCCCGAGTCGCTGCCCTCGATCTCACGGCCCGAGGGCGTACCCTCTTGGAATCTGTCCTGTGGCCTGCTCTGCGAGTACTCGAGATCTTGTCTACTTTCTTCTGCCCATCATGACCATCAACATATTCCCCGATACCCCGGAACTATCCCCTAGCGGATCGCCTAAGCCATCCTTCTTCAACGCTCCTGAGAGTAAAGGCCGGCCATGGGACTATCTGACAACTGAAGATTACTATCCGCCGACTCCGCCCACTGAAGTTTGCGAGTCTGATGAAGAGTTTTGCACCACCGTCACCGGCTCTATTCATGTTGAAACTGAGCCGCTCGTTGCCGTTCTCGGAGTCGGCTATGTCGGCGAGCATCTGGTCAGCAATTTTTCTCGGAAATACGACGTCCTAGGCTTTGACGTCTCGGAAGATCGAATTCGACGCCTGGAGGAGACTTTCAGTCCGGACAACA
Organism: Verticillium isaacii; assembly: GCA_002851775.1. Classification (NCBI taxonomy): domain Eukaryota; kingdom Fungi; phylum Ascomycota; class Sordariomycetes; order Glomerellales; family Plectosphaerellaceae; genus Verticillium; species Verticillium isaacii. Next base: position 7,262,982 of record NMXN01000005.1, on the reverse strand, counting down.
CTCGAGCCAAGTTCACCTGCAAACCCGCAGACCTCGCCCAAGCGACGCACTTTCTCATCTCGGTGCCTACGCTTCTCCGCCCCGATCAAACCATCGACTCATCTTATCTACGGTCGGCTATCAAAAACATTGCCACCTTTGCTCGGCAGGGCTCCGTCGTGGTTGTCGAGTCGTCAGTCGCCGTGGGCATGACCCGAGATCTCCTCGGTGAGCTCGCCAAAGAACGCGGCTTCTTCGCCGGCATGTCCCCAGAACGAGTCGACCCTGGGCGTACCGAACCTCCTGCGCATGCTATCCCCAAAGTCGTATCTGGGCTCGACGACCTGGTTCCCGGTTCTCTTGACGCTATCATCAGGCTGTACTCCCAGGTCTTTGACAATGTCGTACCAGTCAGTCGACCTGAGGTTGCTGAGATGATGAAGCTGTACGAGAACTGTCAGCGGATGATGTGCATCGCCTTCGCCAACGAGATGGCCGATGCCTGCGCACCTCACCATGTCGACCCCTATGAGGTGTGCCGTGCGGCCTCGACGAAGCCCTTTGGCTACATGCCCTTCACTCCTTCTCTCGGCGTCGGCGGCCACTGCATACCCGTCAATCCATACTACCTGCTCTCCAACTCTCCCTTTCCCCTCCTCAAAGCCGCCACGGAGACGATGCGCGCCCGCCCCGCGGCGGTGGCTAAGAAGGCTGTGGACGTCTTGCGGCGGGATGCTGAAGGGAAGGGCTCCTCTCTCAACGAGGCTCGCCCCCGTGTGCTCGTTGTCGGTATGGGCTTCAAGCGTGGTCAGTCACATCTGGCCAACTCACCGGGCCTCGAGCTTGCCAAGAGCCTCGTGCTCACAGAGAAGGTTGATGTCTCCTGGGTTGACCCGCTGGTCAAGCAGGAGGCAGTACCGCAGATCAGCAAGCTGGAAGACGGCTCGGAGTGGAACCGCAAGTCGCTTCTAGAACAGTTTGACATGATCATTGTTGCCTTTCGACAGGAAGGGCTCGACTTTGGCATTCTGGAGGGGATCGAGGCTGAAGGTATGCGTGTCGAATTGTGGTGCAACTGAGGGTAGAGCCACGCTCTCCAGTCATGGTCATCGTCTTGAAAAGCTTCTATTCCTATCTTTCACGAACTTTTGTCTGTTTTTCTTTGGTTTCCTTACTGCAAGGTCTTCTAGGTTGGGTTGGTTCTGGTTGCGTGGTTGGAAAATACATGATAGGCAACCCGCATGGCAATGGCACGGTAAATCGATCTAATACGTTTGGTGACCCTGTTCTTATTTGACGGTCCAGTATCTCGGTGTTCTCGATGGCAACTATCTTAAATTAAATGACTACATTTACCCACGTCACGACCTTGCCAGGTCTGCAACTGCGGAGAGTTGACGTTCTTGTTACCTCGCTCCTACGTGACCTAAGTAAACTGCGTAGACTCTTGGGACTGCAGTACAGCCCGAGCACAGGACCAATCCGCGTTCTTAAGGTCCCGCATCCCTTGAACGAGCTTCACCCGTGATTATTACTCCTCTTCAGATCCCAAGGGTCAACCAAGAACCGATGCCAACTAGAGCACCAGAACACCGACTACGCCAGCCGCAGCGAGGGCGCCGGCCGCAAGGATGCCAGTCACCTCGGCCGCACCGCTGTCATCGTCCACCTGCGACGGCGACGTACCGGTTTCGGTCACATTGGAGCTAGGAAGAGCGCTGGTACCCGCCTCGGGGGTGGGCGTCGCGCTGGTGTCCGGGGGCGTGGTGAAAGGGACGTCTTCGAGCGGGGCGAAGGTCGTGACGCCAGGCCCCGTGAAGATGAAGCCTCCGTTCTCGCAGCCGTCACTTTCCATTGGCGTCAACTCGCCGGTTCGGGTTTCGTTGCGGCACACGAACGTGACGACGCCGTCTAGCTCGTAGCTGCGCGTCGCCCACCAGCTGGTGTAGCTGGAGAAGAAGGAGGTGACATCGTCGGACAGGCTCGCGGGGAAGGTCCGCGTGCAGAGAGGGCCCGCCTCTGTCGGAGTGTAGGAAGGACGGTTATTGATGTAGTCTGCCACAGCCGTCGGCAGCTGAGGACCCTCGCCTATAGCGCTTGAGAAGGCGTCCAGACAGTTGAGGTTTTCTTCCCGTTGCTCTTCGCGCTCTTTCTCCAGCGCCTCTCCGTCATCATCTTGGCGTTTCATGAGGGTTCCAAAGGGGTTGGGGCTGATGCCCTGGGAAGCCGCGGCCGTTGCGGCCAACAGGCCAAGGACGGAGAGAGAGGCGTGACGCATGATGATGATGAGACAGAAGACGGATGGATTAAGCTGTTCGTCGAGCTTGATGGTCCAGTTGGGCTGCACAAACCAATAGAGCCGATTCTCGCGTGGCAAGCCATCAGACTTTATGATGCCCGTTTTGACCAAGCCATGCGGACGTGAGGCACAGGCGCCGATCGCATTTAGGGCCTCATTCTGTTGTCCAAGTTCGGCATCGCTTCTTGGCTGCGCCGCCGAGCATTGTGTCGGGGCCAGGCGTATATTGGCTTGTTGTTTGCAGTGTTGCTTGAGGGATACAGACAACAACCAGCGGCACAGCAACTCGGGCAGTGCAGCGCGGGCTGAAGTGGAAAATGTGAAGATGCCAATCATCCACCTATCGGAACATTACCTTGTGCGCGCATGATCCGCCCTCGCCTCAGGCTTGTCAACCTCGCCTTGATCAAGCTTGCCAACCTTGCACGATGGGGTGCTTGGCGTAAATAAGCTTAGCTTAACTTCCTACCGCAGAATGGGCTGAGAAATCGCGATGAAATCGACGAGATTGACCAGCTGGAAGACTGCATACACAAGAGCTTGGCCAACAGGGTCGATGAATCTGGCTCTGTCCACACACGTTAGACGGACAGATACAGATGCACAAGCAGAGAGGTCGAGACGATCAGTCAGTAGACCTAGCACTTGGTAGGTAACGGGCGGTACGCACCTAGCGGCGTGGCAGCAATGTCATGTAGATATTGAAAGCAATCTGCGCAGAGGGTATACGGCAACAGAGTGTCCGAGAGAATGATGACTGTACACGATGGCTAAACAATGCGAAAAAACGACCGACCAGATCTCGTACAGGGCGATGGGCCCACGTTTGCCCCCTCTCATTTACACCAACTTCCGTATCGCGCTCATCCGCTCCGACAGGCAAAAATGGAAAGCAACCTGCCAACGAATGCTGGCAGCAAAAAAGCAACGCAACAACAACACTCAAGCCAGGCAGTGTGGCCAAGCTTAGTCGCCCAGAGGCATCCCGTCGAGCTCATCGAGGAGCCGGCGCCAGTTGTCCGCCAACATCTCCGAGTACTTGACCCGCTCCTGCGCCCAGTCCTGGTTCCAGCGAGAGACATGGTACTGAGTCGACTGGAAGTAGATGAGCTCGTCGCGGAGGCACTCCTTGACGAAGACGGACCGGTTGTGCTGGTTGACGATAGACTCTTTATCCTGTGACCTGTTAGTTGCTGCCAGTGCTTGAGGGCAGCCTGAGCTTCTCACCTTGATGATGGCCTCAACCACCTTCTCAATCTCGCCCGGCTTAACAAGACCCTCGGGCTTGCCGCGCAGGCCGGCGAGCTTAATCTCGTTGGCCTGTATCCTCCGCTCCAGGTAGGGAATATTGTCCTTGTCGAGTCGCTCACGCCTCTCAAACATCTCGCGGACACCGACGAGAGAGTCGCGTTGTCGCTTGAGGTCCTCCAGCACGCCCTGGTCCCAGGCCTTGCTCTCATCCTCCATCAGGCTCTGGCAAGTCTTGAGGTGCTTGCCCATGGACGTCAGGCCGTCGTTGAGCAGAGGCACTTCGTTCGTGTCGGTAGCGTAGGTGTCAGCGCTCGTCTCGGTCAGCGACTGCAGCGAGAGAGCAATGCGCGCGTGATCAGCAGCAACGCCTTCGCTGCGCTTGACAAGTCGGTCCATGATGTTGCAGACGTTGATGTAAAGCTCGGCCGAGCGCCTGACGCCGGACCTGCTGCGGTCAAACAGTTCTTCCAGGGTTGCCGGGAGCGAGTCCTCGAGACCGGGTGGCAGAGCGCGTCCAACAAACTCGTCTTGGACAGAAATTGTTGCTTGCTTGCGCCAAACAGTTAGTTCCTACCGACTGGTTAGTGTTCAAGCTCTGACAAGGTACTGGGCTAAGATCTCACGGTAGGCACAGTAAGGAACATAATCACAAGCTGCTCCTGCCCCAGAATGGGGTGGCGGACAACCGCGTTGAGGAACCTCGCAAGACCACGGCGGCGCTTCTCAATGAACGCGCCGTCGTTCGAAAGGTGGTTGCCGTTGACTGTCGGGCTGTTAGCCAAGTCCGTGCAAAGCAGGTCCATACTACTCACCGGCGACGCGCTTCGGGGGAAGAAGAGGGAGCACACGGAAAGGATACCGCTTGTGCAAGCAGTCCAACAGCCAAACAAAGTCGCTGTACCTGCGAACAACCTTGCTCCCCCTTCTCGAGCTAGCAACCTCGTAGTTGTGGTGCTGAAAAAAGAACAGGCCCTCCTTCTCCGGCATCAGAGAAACGACGATACTCTCTTCAACAGCGCCACCTGTACGGGCGCTGGGGAGGGGTCGCAGCGAAGGGGTGATGGCAGCGTCCACTGCCGCGTCCCGGTTAGGTTCGCCAGCGCCGCCGAACGGGCTGGGCAATACCGGGTTCGGCTGAGGATCCGCAAACCCTCCACCGACGTTGCTCCCATCGAAGAAGCCGCCCCAGCCCCCGCCGCCAGGCGAAGCAGCAACCCCCGAGCTGGGAGGCTGTTGAGGCGAGGCGATGCTGGAACCGACGGTCGCCGTCGTGTAGGAAGACATTGTACGGCCACCTATTGCCGTGTTGGGTGTCGCGCTGAATCCTGTGTGCCCATTGCTGTCGTTGGAGGCTGAGGTCGATCCATTGACCTGGGGCGTCCGAGGCGTCGGCCCGTGATTGTGGTTCTTGTGCAGGTCGGGCGAGCCCCAGGGGTCATCGGCGTCGGGATACTGCATTGGAGCTTGGGCGATGTTCTTCGGTTTCGCGGGCGATGGCGCCGGGGTGTGTTCTTTCGCAGGAGTTTCGGGGGCTTGAGGTGGTTTGGCAGCGAGCTCGGACACGGGAGGCATCGCGGGCTCGGCGGTAAAGCCGGCGAGCTTGGGCGTGGGAAGGTCTAGGTTGTTTATGGCAATTAGCTGTGCACCCCACCGAGATTGGCTGATTATGCTGATAAGACCCAATTGACTTGGCAGAGGTCAGGACGCGGGAGGCGATTCCGCAGCGAGGGCTGCCGGTAGGAGAGCGGACTACGGGACTGTGGACTCACTTCTTCGTCGCTCGTCGACACCGTCTAGGCTGACAGACTCGCCCTCCTGCGCCAAGCCGACAAGCGCGAGGAGAACGTTGAACTCGTTGCGGCCCACTGCAACGTCATTGCCGTTCGGCGCGATGATGGCCATGATGCTGGCCTGGTCGTCGGCTCCGAGCCTCGCAGCGGCAAAGACCTTGGCGACTCCGCTGGCGTTGACCTTGCCGTTGCTGCCATCATCCCGCGAGACGCTGTCAAAAGTGTCAATGTAGCTGTCGGGCGCGTCCGCGGCGGGAAGCAGGTTCCGGAGGAGGTCAGCACGAGTCTGCTGTTTGCGGGGTGTGGGCATGTCCCACGGCGACCCTCCGCCGTCGCCGGAGAAGTCGTCGTCAGCAAAGAGGGAGCTGTTGGACTTGTTGGACGGATGTCCCTCATCGAAGAGGGAGTTGCTGGGCGGGCCGGTGGCGCTGATGGCCGGCGACTCCTCCGTCGGGGAGGTACCGAACAGAGACATTGTAGGATGGATAATTCGACGCGATCTTCTGGAGGGCGCGGGGGCTGGGGCGAAGGTGTGAGATGGTGCGGACCTTCTGACGTTCTCGAGATCGTCGCGCCGTGAGCGGACAAGGCGAGCTCGATGCGACGTGCCGGGGGGGGGCTGGTGGCAAAGAGCAGCGAGTTCGGGGGAGGCTCGTCGAATCCAAGACACCAATTGATAGCAAGATCAATCCCGCAGGCCTACTCGCAACAGGGCAGGAAGACCGTGCAAACAAGCAATGTTCGAGTGGGTGTAGTTGGAGGCCAGGCGACGACGTGCTGCGAGGTTGCCTTGGTCCGGACCTGATTCGCCGCGGGAGCTTGGACGACCTGCAGCGACGCTGGTGCGGAGCGACGGACCCACTCTTGGGGTCGACCCGTTTATTAAAGAGTGGGTGGTGATATGTATCTAACAGACCCCGTGAGAATGGAACGATGGAGTTGAGGACAGCCAGCAACGGGCAGCTACCTATGCTACGTGGCGAAAAGCATGAGAAGTGTCAATCGAGAATACAATGGGTGGTCTTCATTCCAATTTGGCAGGCGTCGTTTGGCGTCTACGCATTCAGTAGAGTCCATCATGATCGCTGGACAAGTATCGACAGAGTATGTCTGCCGTCTTTTGAGGAACTCGAGGTTGTACAGAGATTCCGATTGGTATTGTACATGTGCTCAAATACACTACATGATAATGATACACGCCCCTCGCGCTCCCATTACCACAGAGCAGCGGTCGCCTTGACCACCTTCTTCGTCTTCTCCTTCTTTGTCGCTCCGACCTTCTCCGTAGGCACCTTGAAGTACAAACTGGGCGACTCGCCGGGCTTCAGCAGGTGGCTCAGGTACCCCCTGTGCGCAGGGTCACGGTAGTACTCAATCTCCTTTCGGCTCGTCGGGTCCGGCAACCGCCTGAGGAAGCGTGTCGTCCGCGCCGCGGCCAAGATGCTCTCCACGTGCTCCTTGCCCTGCGGCAGCGGCTTATCCGAGTTCTCGGTCGTGCCCTTGACGATGCCGCGGATGGCCGTCTTTGTGTAGTACCGCGCGAGGACCTTGCCGCCGGTCGACTCGATAGCCTGGATGGCGGACGCGGACGCGCGGGAGACGAGGATGTCGATGGGCTGGCGCAGGCTCTCCTTGCCGCCGCCGAGGATCTTGACACCGTCCTTGATGGTGCCGACGAGGTTGGACTCGACGAGCTCCTTGACGGTGATTCGTTTCGTCGCGTCGATGCGGCCGGCGTCGATCCACTGCTGGAGCTTCTCGAGGTTGATCTTAGACATGACGGGGGCGCGCCTGGGACCGGGAGTTAGCATGCCGCGGGCCAACGTGGCGCTTCTCTCCTCGGCAGTAGAGGAGGCGAAGCCGGCACGACGCACCTGTTCTCGAAACCCTTCGTTCCCCTTTGCACCACCAGGGGCGTCTGGCCACCCTGGAACCAAGGCTTCACCTTGCCGTGCTGGCCCTGACCCTTGTGACCGCGTCCAGAGGTCTTGCCCTTTCCTGACGAGGCACCACGACCGACTCGGATGCGCTTGTTGTAGGCGCCCTTGTTGTCGCTCAGATTGGCGAGGATCGAGGCATGGCGTGTACCGATCGAGAGGCTGGAGAAGAGCGTGGAGAGGGCCGAGGTCGCGGTGGTGGGCCGCAGTGCGCGACCGCAGCAAGCTGCCGCTTGGATGGGTGACAGTCGTGGAGGCATCGTGTGTGTTGGCTGCCGGCGGCTTCGTCGTCGTCGTCGTCGGACAGCTGTGTCGCTGAGCTCCAAAATTTCGAAGGACGACGCACGGTTTGGGGAACTTTCGCTGCTGGCGCATGAGCCAATTGGATCACGTGTGGGGATGCCGGGCGGGATGACATAATCAGAGGTGAGAGATCCCAGTCTCGTGTGATGAGCTGCCAGAATACGGATGTGTCCGGTTAGATTGTTCTGAGCAGATATTGATGGTATATCAATTGTCATAGGTGACCATTTACTCAAATGTGCATGCTCGTTGGGTTACCCGTTTTGTTTATTGGTTATGGGTTGACCAAGTGAGAAACGAATGCATCGCCATAAATCTGATGTTGAACCAGCCAATCTTCTGCTAGCAGTCATACTTCACAGAAAAGGACGTACATCATTAAGGTAATTTATAAAGTGGCATCATTTTTAATAATAGGAGAAACTCGCTGTCTAGTTTATCAAGTCCTCAACCCCCCGTCCTCCGTAGCACGGCGGAGGAGCCCCGAAACCAAACGCCAGTGACAAGCCCCCAACAACGCCCCCATCGTACACCACACTGTCTGCCGCAACCCTTATCCCCACCCTTCCAAGACCAGGTCAGTAGGTGATCGACACGGCCTTGTTCGGATACCTCTGCTCGCGGAGGACGTTTTCCCAAATCCACCTGCCGACGTCGTTCCTCGAGATGGTGTAGCCCACGGCCGTGCTCTCCTGCACCTTCTTGGCGGGGTCCTCCACGCCGACGCGAACGGGGTAGCTGCTCAGGGCGCCGTTGGTCAAGAGGCTGGGGCGCACAATGGTGAACTTGTCCGTGCCGGCGACGACCTTGTCCTCCATGATGCGCTTGTCGGCGTGGGGCGTGCTGAGCATCCAGTGGTACATGGGGACCATGAGGAGGGGGATGTCGCGACCGAGGGCGCTGATGCCGGTGGTGGAGACGACGCTGAGGCGCGGCGACCCCGTGACGCCCTCGGCGCGCAGCGTGGAGAGGGCCTCGAGCAGCGTGACGATGCCGTTCTCGCAGACGTTGGGGTCCTCGAAGGTCATCTTGGCCAGATTGGGGCGCGCGCCGATGCTGAAGGAGATGGCGTCAACCAGACGCTTGGGGTCTGAGGGGTGGGTGAGGCAGGCGGCGACGGAGGGGAGCGAGTGGGCGTTGCCTTTCTTGACGACGAGGTTGGGATGGGAGGCGGCGGGGAGGATGTCGGTGAGCTTCTCCGGCGTGCGGCAGAGGGCGATGCAGGTTACGTTCTCCTTGAGGGCGTGCTTGAGAGCAGAGAGACCGCAGCCACCGGTGGCCCCGAAGAACGCAATGGCTACGGGGGAAGACATGGTGATGTGGTAATTGTTGCGCAGGTGCTGAGTTCAAGTCAAAGTCGAGGCCAGAGGAGAACGTCAGGTGAGTGCTGGGAAGTAAAGCTTGGGCATGACCTGTCGATGCACCGAACGAAGCCTTCTTCCGTGCTGCCGGCGCAAACACTCTTTATACCGACTTACACGGAGCTTGCCAGGCCCCGCGTCCCAGGCTGCCACCACACAACGGCAGTCAGACACGCCAATCTATCCGCCTCCGAACGCCACGCACCCGAAATACACGGCTCAAAGGCAGCAGCGCCCCCTTCTCACGCCGACTTGTTGTCGCAAGGAGAAGGTGCCATGTGGCCGGGGCCGAAGCCACCACCCAAAGTTCGTCCGATGCTGGGTACGTCTCCACCCAACGGAGCGCCCTGTTACTACCTGTTGCATCGCTCCGCGGGGCTTCGGCCAGCCGCTAACAAGTCGCAGCCGCCACGATCGCAACTGTTGGCCCGACTCGTGGCCCCACCTGGCGCCTTCGCGCCTTCGCGGTTCGGCAAGCCTGCGCCGCCGCGTCGCACTCGGACCAGCGAGAACGTGGGACAACACCACTTGCTTGAGAGCACATCTCACTCTCCGTCCATGGGTCCTCCGTCTCACCAGTGGGATTAGACGGCGATGGAAAGCTTGATCGTGGTCTTGCATGTCCGTCAGCCTCCATGGGTCTTCCAGAGAGCTCGCCCATCCACGCTGATCTCTGATCCTCGATTCTCCAAGCCTGCGTGCCTTGCCTCTACCCCAGCTTACCACACCAAGCACTCCCCGTAAGCAGGCAGCACCAGGTCACACGATTCGGCGCAAGGCACTCTCAAGTTGACTCATGCACAATGCATGGCGTTTGTGTGTGTGTACGTAAGACGGCCGATGTGGTCCGCCAGTGTATATTATATGCTCAGGCCACCTTCCTCGTGCCCACCAGAGCATGCTAGTCTTGCAATTCGTAAGGAGCGGACGGCGCGTGCCATTACTCCCCAAACCTCTCGAGGGCATAACACATCTTCACAGAAGCTCCCTCATCTCGGCCTCAAAGCCCATCCAACGAAGTGTAGCAGCTGCAACAACAGAAAAGGCGGGCATTCGGAAGAACAAGAAACAAAGCCTCCGCCCATAACCCATAACCCAACAGAAACCCGACCGAGTTTTCACCTAAAGAAAAAGCACGCTTATGCAACCAGAAGAAGACAGAACATTGATCGAGACACGGACGGCGAGCGTCTTACGCCCAGTACAGACCGGCCACCATGGCCAGGCCCGCAAGGACGCTGACGCCCTGGGTCAAGCCCAGGGTGGAGCCCAAGCTCGGAGAGTCTCCGGAACCCGAACCCGAACCCGAACCCTCAGCGTCCCCGCCGCAGTTGCGAGTGTCTTGGTTGAAGCTGCCCGAATCACAGTTGCTGTCGTCGATCGGACCCGAAGAGCCGATGTCGCCGCTGTCGCCGCTGTCTCCGCTGCCGCTGTCGCTGTTCTCGCCATCTTCTCCGTGCGTAACGCCGCCGGCGGGGTTGGCAGCTCCGGCGCCAGGAATCTGGTTCGACCCCGCGCTCGTGTCCGTGGCCGATGCCGACGCCGACTTGGTTGTCTTGCTGCCTGAGGTCTCCTCATCATCGTCCTCCTCCGTTTGGCGACCGGTGCTCGTGAAGCTCTTGAGTTTCGTGTTCGCGTCGCCGTCGACGACGGTGTCGTTCCTGCCAAGCCAGTTGTCGTAAAGGTAGCTGGTACCCTTGTTGGTGCCGGGTGCGCTCTTGGCGTCGTAGCACTTGATCTCGACATCGCTGACGGCGGCGTAGAAGTAGCCGGCCTTCTTGACGTCCTCATGGTCCCAGTCGATCACACCGCCCGCCCAGTCGATGGTGCCCTTGGCGTTGGTCTCGAGGCCACCAGGCCAGATGGACAGCTGTACACGCGCCGGGGTCTGGGGGAAGTCCCAGCCCTGAGCGGTCTCGTTCCACGTGTCCTTGCGCTCCTTGACGCGACCAACCTGCCCGTTGACGAGCCAGGTGATCTTGTCGGGAGTCCACTGGATTTCGTACTCGTGCCAGTTCGAAAAGGTGTCCGACAGGGAAATGTTCTTGGACTGGTCGTCTGGTCCGTGTTAGCACGGCAACAACACCCACAAACAAGCAGCGCGAACTTACAGAGAGGGATGCCCTGGAAGTAGTAGTTGGTTTGCGACGTCTCCAGGTCGACTCCAACCCATTCGTAGTCGATCTCGTCCTTGACATCGCTGAGCAGGATGAAGGCAGTCACGACGCCACGGCCGCGGGACGTCTTCATACGGGCCTTGACACTGCCGTACCACATGTAGTGCGAGGTGGCCATGACGGTGCCGACACTGCCCTTGGGCATGGTGAGGAGCACGTTGCCGCCGGCTTCGACGGCATCTCCCTGAACCACCCAGTCGGCCTTGGTGCCGTCTCCGAGGTACTTGCTGACGTCAACGATGCGGTCCGTGCTGTCCATCTTCATGGTGAGGTCCTGGCAAACAGGCGCGGGCGCGCAAGAATCCAGCGAGAAGGACATGCGGGGGTCGCAGCCGCCGAGACAGTAGGCACCGACTCCGCAGGCGCCATACTCTGCAGGGTATCGCGTTAGCATTCATCAGTTGAAGACCTGGGCTCACGCGATACACGTACGGGAACAGCAGGGAGCTGATTCGGGGCACTTCTTCTCCAGAGAGCAAGAGGCCTGGTCGCTAGATTGGGCCAGAATGGCGGCCGCGCCAAAGAGGGCCGCGCCGAGTGACAGGGTTGAGAACTGCATGGTAGGCAAACTCTGATGGGATGTCGATACTGAAGACGATGCAGGAGCTTCAGGTGCAGAACGAGGTGAGGTCGAAAGAGCGTTTCGACTGCAGATAAGGTGCTGGCCAGGCGTGACAGCGGAGGCTATGGGCGATTTCCTTGATCAAAGCGGGGGCGCTGGTCGATGGTATGCGAGGGGCCCAGAAAGAATGTCTGGAATGCTGAGACAATAAGGCTCCGATGTATGGAAGAACCGCGATGAAATGTCTCGACTGGCGGTTTCTTGAACCCCGGCTCTGCAGCGCGATTATCCTACCCCAGGTTTGGAGTCGACGATTCGGCGGCTGAGAGGATGCGCAGGGAGCCGTTGTATCCTGGAAGGCGTTGCGATCTGTACGACGATGGGCGGCGAGCTCGCAGATGGCAGGTCGCGAATGACGAATAACGGTTCGGGGTGGGTGGTGGTACGGCTGAGACAAACGGATCGTGGGAAATCCTATGCCAGTGTCGGGAAAAAGAAATCTGACCACGAGGAGCGAGGGAGGAGAAGGAATTACGGCCTGAAACGAGTGACGACCGACGACGTTGACAGGACTCGAAGAAAACGTGGAAGTCGAAGCCTAGCCTTGGAGGAGACGGGGGATGAGCGGAAGGCGAGAGACGAGAGGGAGAGGACGATGGAATTCCCATCCTAGAAGAAGTCAGGAGAGCCCTGGGCGCGCAGACGCTAGCGAGCAAAGGGGAAGGGGGGAAGGGGCAAGGGCGGCCCTGTTGGTGGAGTGCAGCGCCAATGGCGATGTGCACTGGGGGCCGTACTTCCTGGAGAGGCCACCCCCATCAGGAATGGTGCGAGATGCGCCTTGAGGGCGTACTTGTTGGTAATACGGGCTCTGATGAGTGGCGCCCGGTAACCCCCTCGTATTGGCTGACGCGGAGCACACGCACGAACGTCGCCGGCATGCCGTGAGCCGACCGATGAAGTTCGCGAGACGTTGAGCGGGCAGTCGCCGAACATGTTGATGAGTCAAGTCGGCCCAACATTCGCGTAAACGCAAACAATGCCTTGTTACGAAAGATACGGCATCGGCGCCCGTGGCGCTCGGGTCTCTTCGTGATCTTCATGACGCCCGAGGTGCAGCTTGTCCGCCGTCAAATGTCAGCCCCCCGGAACCCATCATCTCATGTCGCCTTGAAACAGATTACGCCTGCCCCCTCAGTGTGTGGACGGCGATACCAGCGGCTCGGTATGGACCGCCAATCCATACGCTCTCGATTGTGGAATCACGAATAATCATCCAAGATGTGCATATTTTCCATGATATGAGGGAGAAATCGAAAATCATTAAGGGTATAAGCTCCTTGAATCGAAAAAAGAAAAAGAAGAAAAAAAAACAGTCGCCAACCCTCAGCTCGACATCCCCACGGCCGTGCACCCACAAGAGAAATACAGCAAATACACCAGCCCAACCTTGTAGGACTACCGCCGGCCTCGGAGACCTGTGATAGTCGCAGCTCATGGAGAAACATGGAGAAATTGACGTGCCCACCCGGTCACTTCCCCGTGACCTGCCCAATCGCGCCATCCGATCCAGACCTCCAGAGAATCAGACATAATAGGGTCGTGCAATGATAAAAGAAAGTCGCAGAAAAGGAAACAGCAGGGCTCCCAAGAGTAGCGTTCGTGATCGAGCTAAGGAATGATCATAGCAGCAGGACCGTAAGGGGCTGTGGCCAGCTTTTTCCGAACCGGCCCGGACCGAAACCATGGAATCGTCAACGCACAGAAACACTGGCATCGGCAACACACATTGACGAGGACACCGTCCCGCCTCAGGGCTTTATGCAACAGGACTGAGTCGACAACTTGCTATCCCTGCCGGACACCTGGAATTCATGATTCCCTCGTCGCTTGAGCCCTCGATTACGGCACTTATCGTGCATTCTTTCCGCCGAGATCTACCAGTGGATTGCTTAGCAAATTGTGTTCTCAAACAGACCAATAAGTTCAGGTCATGTTAATGCCAAGCTGAGGCATACCTGGGAAGTGCTCTTTGGCATACTGCTCGCAGGCCTTGGCCGGCTTGCCCACCTTCTGCCCGATGACCTTCCACTTGTTGCTCTCGTACTCCTTGATCGCGTTCAGGAGAGCTTGGCTCTGTTGGTAGTCAGCAAACCGCGCCAAACCACATGGGCGTGATGTCAACAGACCTCGTCTTCGGCAAACTCGGCGTAGTGCATGTCTTTGTACCAATGCTTCTTGACACTGCCCTCAGTGCGAGTAGGGAAAGTCTGAGAAGATACCAGTCAGCATCCGATGGGGCTTGCGTCATACGAACAGCGCATACCTTGGCAATCTCAGCCCAGCTGTTGCCTGCGTCTCGCATTTGCTTCAGGCGCTGCTCCTCAGCGGGTGTCCAAGGAGTGTTTGTCCTGCTTTTCTTCGCGGGGGGAGGCTGGATGGGCGCGGCGCTGGCGTCATCAGTAGGCGCTGGCGGGACCGCGGTGGGAGGTGGCACGGGTGCCGTCACCGGGTTGGGAGCAGCGGGAGGAATGACGGCAGCGGGAACCGGCGGGGTCGCCGTGACAGCCGGCGACGCCGTCGAGGGTGCGGGCCTCTTGCGCTGGCGACTGGGGGCCGGAGTCGAGGTGGCAGGCTGAGGTTGCTGAGGAGCAGGCGGGGCTTGTGACGTGGGCTGCTGTTGAGGGGGCTGCTGTTGCGGGACGCCCATGGGGGGCTGCCCGGGAGTGGCATGGTGTTGTTGCTGCTGGTGCTGCTGATGTTGCTGCTGCTGGTGCTGCTGGTGCTGCGCGGCAGGGCTTCCCTGAGGCGGACCATACTGGAACTGGCGCTGGTCGCGGTGCTGCATATCAGGCGGCGGCTGCTGCTGCTGCGTCTGGTAGGGATGTTGAGAGCTACATCAGAGGCTTGTCAGCTGGAGTCCTCCGTGGACAATGCGCATAGTAAGGCATCGGTCTGCCTGCCAGCGGACGGCCATGGCCTGGCCATGTTGCTTGCATCGAGATGAGTCGGGGCCTTAAGGTCATGACTGAAACATAGGGCCGACGTGCAGCTGGGGGAGGGAGGGATGGCTTCGAGGCCAGAGATGCGTTCGATTGGCAAACCTCATCACATTGAGAAGTGGAACAAAAGGCCGTAGTGGACAGTCGTGAGGGTTGGGAGAACGCGTAAGAGATGTACTGTACTTACTGGATCTCATTAGGTTGATGAGTGGAGTTGGAGTAGATGTACTCCGGCACGGGGCCAACCTGCCACTGTTGCATTTTCTGCGGATGAAAAGGTCAGCGTCTGGGGCACACCGATGTGAGAGTTCAAGCAGGCCGACAGCAACAAAAACAAAAAAAGTGCGAGGCGACGGGTGGTAGAGTCGTTGTCGTGCGCGGTGAGCAAGAAGCGAACACAACATGCGACGACGAGAAGACTGGGTGAGGTCGCAAGCGAGCTGGTACACAGAGGACACAAACCAAGCGCGGTCCACTGGTCCATGTTTGTGTGACAGTGGCGGCGAGAGGTATCGCGATGACGCGGGTCGGGACGCGACTCAATCGGGCCCGTCTCGTCTGCCGACCCAAGACGCGACAATACAGTCAACCCGCAGCGTACCCGCGATACAGGCTTTCCGAAGCAAGCCGGTACAAGCCATGTTTACTGAGACGTTGAAGGGGACGAGGAAAGAGGAGGTCAAGGGAGGGAGCGTGAGGCGGGTGACGAAGAGGAGAAGACGAGGATACTTACGGATGATGTAGCGTCGGGTCGACGACACGGACCGACGTGGTATTGGGGGGGGAGAGATCAAGTATCCTTCTCAATCGAGTGACAACAGACACGAGTGTCGCGTCTTGTTGGAGACGGTCTAGGTATCTCGTGCACGTACCAAAGGGCACCTGAGAAAGAAGAGGGGAAAGGGTAGGGTAGGGTACTTCGGGACGATGTAAGAGGGAGAAGACTGAAGGTGACAAAAAGATACACAAGCGACGGGGTGGATCGGGGTGGTGGCTGGCGTCTGTGTGCTTCAAGTATCCGTACTTTTGGGAGGGGAGGGGGGGGGAGGCGTGCGAGCTGGAGCCGGGGTGGGTGACCTGGAAGCTTGGAGCTAGGATTTCGAGGCGCAAGCAACAACAAGTGGAATGCACTGTTGGCCTGGTCGCGGCGGCACGGCGAAAAACAAGAAGTGACGTGAACCAAACCAACTGCAGCTGCGCGATTGGTGATTGGGGGTGGGGGACGATTTGTGCTCGTGCTGTCGGTCAAGTTCGGGTGAGGAGGAGGAGACGCAGCAGCGCAGCGATGCTCGTGCTGCCGAAAGTGGTGGGCGAGGCGCGTGGGATGAGGTGATGATGATGTGGGTTGGTTGGCCTCTCTCGGTCAACAGAAGAGCAGCAGCAGGGAGGGCGCCGGCGGCAGGGCTAAGATCTGTCGCGTGTGCGCGCCCGGGATGAGTTGGGTGGATGGTGACAGCAGGGGCGCGTGTCGATGGCCTCGTAGGGACGCTGTTCGCGATAAGAGGCAAGAGGCCTAGATGATGGTGGAAGGATGGATGGATGATGGTGGGGAGGGGGGCGACTTGAAAGTTGCCTTTCGTGCGTGGTGCGCGTATCCTCCTCTTTCTCGTCCTCAAAGAAGCGGCGGTCTGGGTCGCGGGTGCCGGTGTTGCGTCGACGCAAGCAACCCTGCAGTGGTTGGCGGCGCCGAGGTGCTGTCGACGAGAGCGCGATGAAATCAATTGATGCGAACGACAACGGCGACGGAAGACAGGTACGTCGAGGTCGAAGCTTTGCTCTCGAATAGTCACCTTACAGCAAGGTGCAACGGTGTTGTGGACCACCGGGAGATGGGGGATGGGCGACGGGCGTGACGTCTGGTAGACCAGTACTGAAGACCCTGGGGATGGCGAGCATGTACTTCAGGTCGAAGTAACTTCCTGGTGATGTTTGGGGGGGAGGGGGGGAGGGCCAAAGTGGGTGAAGGAGGAAAATTGCTAAGGGGGACACTGGAGTGGCCGAGCCCTTTGTGCGAAAAAGAAACGACTCGTGAGGAGGGGGGGAGGGGGGGTTCGGTCAATGGGGCCCAAGCTCCCATGTGCGCACCAGTACCAGGGAGAGCTGGCGCCACCCGTCGTCGTCGTCGTCACAAACCGAGATTGCCGGCCAAGTACCTCCCTCGCCCGCGGCTTAGCCGAAGCTGTCCACCACCACTCATGTGTTCTCAATTTTCATCGTCAGTGACACGACATGAGCCGTCCGGCATCTGCCAGAGCCACAACCAAAACGATCACGACGGTACATGCCGCACAAGCCAGTCTGCTCACCGAGCGCTCAGGGCTCGGCATGCGGGGATCCGCCAGAACTGCCAACTGCCAGCCACTCCATTTTTTGCGTGCCCTGATTTCCAGCTGACGGCGGCGCTCAGTATAGTGATTGATTGATGGATGGCTTGCGAAAGTCTATCTACCGACGCCTGACGCTGCCAGTCAATTGCATTGCGCGCAGCAGTGCAGGCGTTGCCCGTGAGCTCTCTCGCAACCGACGTTGGCTAATTCCAAGAACGCAAGTAAGGTCCTTTCAGTGGGCGATGGCAGCCCGCCAGGCCCGGGGGTCTGCCGGCGGGAACCCCCAGCAGGTCGTACCCACGAAGGCTGGTCTTGTACCACCTGTCAGTGGTACCTCCGGCGGTGGGCACCGTGACTTCGCTTTCCAGGTTCACCAAGTACCCCCTTCAATTCTCAGACGGTACCTCGATCCACCTAGGTAGGGAGTTCGTGGTACTTGCCATCATCGCCTCGGCCCCTTTCAACGGTTCGAGTCCCATATAGACTAGGTATCTCGCCTAGCATTGGATGGCATGCTTGAGGGACATCGATACATCGCTTCAGCCCTACAGTAGTCGCCATCTCTCCAACTCAGGCCCAGTTAGCCGATGGACGGCCTCAGTTGCCATGCCCGTTACTTTTGGTTCTATTTTTTAGACCCCTACACCAGCAGCACTTCGTCACCGCCCGGCTCTCGTACCGCGTTCCCTCTGACAGACCCAAGTCGGTGTGACCATCCGACAGCGGGCGGTCTGCGTCAGTTTACTGAAGGTGTATTTGATGGTTGGGTGAGCACCTCGACGCAGCAGATGAGTTCCTGATTTACCTAAGACCTTGAGCAGACTGGCCACGCCAAAACTCAATCGCCCAGCCGCCCAGTCGGTGAAGACATCCCCCAATTGCACTCGACAGCTCCCCCTCTCATACGAGCAGCAACTACCAAACTTCCTTGTCTGCCGCCATCTCAATCTCGGTCTCTACTTGTCCGAATGCAACGTAGTCAACGCACTGCTAGGTGCAGTGGTGGGTAGTTCATCTCGTGCAGAGACCCGACGAGGGGGGCAAGCTGCCTGAGTTCAAAGATAGGACCATCCCCACGACGTCTTGTCAGTCCCTTGACGTCTCGCGAGGGCTTTGTGACGTGCCGGAGCCGGACCTCAGACGTCAGTTCCACGACAGGGGTGCAATTTCATGCGAGGCCGGCAGGTCGGCCGCATAGAGAGGCGAAACTTTGAGGCATGAAACCGAGCAAGTCGCAAAGTGTGACACCTGATGGGATGCGTTTGATCGCGGCGCTTCAACGCAGGTGACCGTACTCAACCAACGCGCTCGCGCAGGCAGTTTTCATCGATGTCACCAGTTCATCCTTTCAGACCCTTTCATGACGGGTCACATGCCTGGTCGTTTCGACGATGATTCTGCGGATCTGGTTCGCACAGCTCGAGATGACCGGATTCATGCGTCCTCCCAAATCCCTCCCATGATCATCAAAATCATTGCGCGATCGCGTGGGACGGTCCCAACAACTCTACATGTAGTTTGCCTGGTGTGGCAAGTATCGCCACTTCTGGTACGCAGCATGTATCGCATTCGGAGGTTGACCTGCTCTCGAAATGGGGAGCATCTTGCAAGGTGTCGCCTGGCGGTCAGAGGTTGCGTCGATGCGTCCTGTCCGTTCGTGGAGGCAGCTGAGATTGGTGGACACCCAAAGAGGTAAGAGGGGGCGACGAGCCATTCTATACCAAACCATGTGTGTGGGACGGCTCACAATGCCTTACGATGCGGAGCAAGGCTGTGCCTTCCAAGGACCGCGCGTACTTGACAGTGTCCAGAAAAAGCCTGAAGCTTTCATGACAAACTAACCGACAAGACCAAAGGGAACTCAAAACGGCACATGCATGCTCGGACGCCAGGACTGCCGGGACCTGCAATCTCGCAAAGACGAACCGTTCCTTGCCTCCATCGGGGCGGTCCAGGGCGGCCGCAGAGGGGTGGCGCATAGATCAGACGAAGGGATCTAGCCCGCCTGTCAAGCAAGTAGGCTGACCTTGCCTGTGTGCCTGGATCCAGCATAGGATCGATGCCCCGGCTTTGGGAGACGCCGATCGTGAGCGGAGCAAGATGGGGTCAGAAGGTGGGCAGACCGAACGCGATGTACAGACGCTTGCTGCGATCACCCGAAAATACCGATAGCTGGGAGCCAGGGCATAATACTGTCCCCCGCACCGCGGTCGTGAACATGTTGCTCCGGAATATGGACTCCCTGGCGATCATCCGCACCAGCATCGCCAGCACCCCAGGCTGCTAATTTGGCGAGATGACGGCAGGCTCGGTTGTCACGGAGCACAGAGTAGATCCCAAGCGGGAGTGTTACGGTGGCGTCACTGGTGATGAGCTACGAATGGTGGAGGATCATCAGAGATTGCCACGGACAAACCATGGGACGGCTCTTGCTGTTCGAGCGGGTATAATTCCCTCAGTCAGTGCGACGGATGAGGCACTAGCCGCTGCAGAATGCGAAGTTGACGTGTGCGAGGACGGCGAGTGCATGAACTGACAAGAAGCCAGCCGTCAGCGTGACGAGGGCGCACCAGGATCGATTGGGGGGGATTTGCGACCTTTAGATGAACTCTTCTGGTGGGGTGTCGGGCAGTGTGATGGTGCCCGACTGGGATTGGTACCGCTGGCGCCCTTCAAAGTCGAGTCTCGAGCGAAGAGGCTGGGTTGGGGAGCGGTGTTGGGGCGGGCTGCCCAGGGAGGAGATTTGGATCGTGTGCTTTGGCCAGAAGGTTGACAAGGCGGCGGCGGAAGAATATGCAGGCGAGATAGGCGACGAGGGGGGGAAGTAGGGGACGAAGAGGGTAGTGAGGCGCGCCCGACTCGACGGCATAGGCAGGGAGGGCAGGCAAGAAAATCACCGACAGAGCCAGTCACGACCAAAAGAAACAAATCGCGTTTCCGGCGGGAGCAGAAAGTTGTTTCTCCAGAACGACAGAAAGAGGGTCTCGCGCAGACAAACAACAAGGTGAGGTTCAAGGGGAGGGGGGAGAAGGCGGGGCGGGGCACCTCAATGCGGAGGGCTGAGACCAGGCTTGAAATTGCATCAGGTCATTAGCGAGTTTCAAGGGCCCCTGGCTCTTGCCATTTTGGCGCAGCAAAATCTCCTGACTGCTGGGGAGGCGTTACGAAATCCGGTGGGCAATTCGGCTTCTGCAGGTGAGCCAGTTGAGGATGGCTGTTCATCTCGAGACGAGAGAGCCTGAACCCGAGCGAGGTCAGGAGGTCTAGACTGGCCCGCGTCAAAGCACGGCAGGCTTCGAGGAGATGACGCTCGGGGTTAGGAGGCGGCGACACAGGTCAGCGCGGTGCAAATCGGTGAGCCCGCGGTGAGCGATGAGGCAAGGGAACAAAGTGGGTGGGGGGGCACAAGTGGCGGAGGATGAGGATGGGAACGACGCAAAAGATGAGGTGAGGAAGGAGGGAAACAGCCTCATGTTTCTAACATGGGACGCCAGAGCCCATTTGCCAGTGGAGGAGGACATCAGACCAAACGGTCGGGATCCGATCTGGGCGGTCAGGTACATGACAGTACACGGCTGTAGTGGAGAGAGAGCTGGAAGGCAGCAGCGGTGTGAGTGCGAGTCGTGCTGGGCTGAACCGGTCGTGCTTGCTTGCATTGAGCCGGAGTGACATCCCGTTTTGGAGGCTCTTACAGCATGTGGGCCCGCGCCGCCCTAGCGTGAACTGGGAGGGAGGAGCAACTCAGGGGAAATCTTGTTGGTCCCTGTCAATTGGAACGCCATCGCCCGCTGACACAAGGCGAGGCCCGGCAGGACCCAAGTAAGGCCCAGGCAAGCGCGACCCTGTAACTGGACAACACCGCTGGAACCCCGCCGCCGTCAAAACGTCACACAGACATCTTCAGACGCCAGGCGTCCTGTTCCAAGCTGCAAAGGTTCCAGACATGAACAACAGACCAGGAAGATCAGACGGAAACCCACAATCTCGTACCTGGACAGTACCAGCATGGTCCCTGAAGACGCATAGACGAGTCTGGTATCGGCCGAGTCACACGCCCGCTCTCCCTACCTAGGTACCTAGGTACGGGGTCCTACTCAAGGTGTCCTCTCGTCATCGCCGTCGCCGCCTTCGTCCCTGTATGGTAAACATCTCGGGCCTCGCCCAGGGATTGTCGAGTCCTTGAACGACTTCCGACGATCCAGACATGGACGGGCCCACGCAAGACTCATTACGCCTGCTCAGACCGGTATCAGACTTCCAGTCAGCTGGGCGTCAATTGTAACCTGCCGGAAACGCCTTGCCTGCGGCCAGAGCCGAGGCCCTGCAAGTTTGCGCCGTAGTCTTTCTGCAATGAGATCCGTGGCATCCCGGCCAAGAGGGGGGGGGGAAACATGTCGAGAGACGAACGGACGCCTGATCTGATGCACTGCAGGCTTGCTGACGACACTGATGAGATCTAGACCAGCATCGCAGAGCACGGCACGGCACAGGACAACAGTCGCTGGGCAAGCTGAGCTGGGCTGGCTTCTCACCTGAATGGCGTGAGGCTTTGACAAGGACTTGTCGCTCGCTTTTGGCAACCGCTCAATTTACGCAGTCGGCGCCATCCCCAAACCGTTCCTCGATCCATCTCACGACGAAATTAGAGCCCGAGGCCGCTACCCATGACCATGCCTCACCCATGCTCTTGGCCTTCGCTCACCGTGCAGGCGCGCGCAGGCTCCAGCCGAAGCTACCGACTGTGAGGCCCTGCTAGCTCGCCCGCTGCGACGCCTGTGCGGGCGACTGTTCGTCAGTCACCTCTTCCAAGAACCCAGGCGGACGCCCGTCCTCTGGCGACACAGGGAGGGAGGGGACGAAGACAGACGGACGGGCATGAGCAAAGTCCTAATGAGCGTCAATTGCTGAACTCGATTCGACTCGACGAAACCGAACCCTCGACGTGTGGACAAGGGTGCGCACGACCGTCTGGCCCGCGACGTGAGCAAGAGGGATGAGCCCGGCGGTCATGGGTCCCCGTTTTGGAACCGAGTCTACGGGGGATGGCAGCAGGTCGGGCGGATCAGACCAGACGTTATGCCTCTCTGTCCTGTCGCATCCACCGCGGCTTTCTCCAGGGTCTGCCACCCAGCCCAGCACCGTGGCCGACCCTCTGCGACATGCCTTGGCCAGACGGTGTGGATGACCCCTGCTCTGGATGTACGAGATTCCGAGCATCACCTCCCCAGGCCCCAAAACATTGTGCTCTACCGTCTCCGCCCTTGTCTCCCGGCGGTCCTGCAGGACCTATTACTACTCACCCCCTCCCCCCCGTCTCGTTCTCTTTCCTCTCTTCTTGCCTACTTTCCACCACCTCAACCTGGGTTGTATCATCGAAGCGCTGTTGCGTGTCCTTCCTTTCGTCTCCCGCAGCTGGGGTTTTACTTTCTTTCATTGTCCAACTGGCTTGGCTGCTCACACTCCTTTGGAAAAGATTCTGATTCTTGGACACACTTTTTATTCTACCTATCCGGTTTATTTCAAACAACGACAAACACCACACACACACACCACATCAACGACACAACTTGCATACTTTCCCTTCTCTGGATTCTGGTTTATCCATTTCATTCTCCTCCGGCAGTACCTTTCCGAACCCAAAAAAGAGCCCTAGCGTCGCCCAAGCCGACCTTGCCTTTAACCTGCTGTTTGAGAGATCTTCACGTCCAAGAGACTGTGTGGTACACCCGATTCCCCTTCTTACAACAACGGCTCGTTCCAAGAACGCCGCCATTTCGATTCGATCAGCAGCAAGAACTGTGATTCTCCCTACGCATCCACAAACCCGACGACAACTCAAAACTACCCCGCGGGTCTACTCTCTCTCTCTACCTCTCATCCAACAGAGTTGGATCTCAGACTTCACACGATACCACAACCGCCACAAACATGTCTCCCACGATGCAACTACCCCCCACCACCAGGTATACCCCTACCTCCGACGCTATGGACCGGCACGACTACGGGGTCACCAAGACCCGGAAGACGACCTCCACTGGCGGTGGCCGTGCATGGAGCGAGGATGAGGTGGGTTACCTATGGACTGAAGTGGAAAACGAACGAGGACTAATCCAGTTGTTCACTTATAGGAAGTGTACCTCCTCCAGACTCGCCTGCAGAAAATGCCTTATAAGCATATCGCCGCTCACCTTAAGAAGACCGAGCTCGCGTGCCGCCTGCACTACCACCAGCTCAGCCACGGAAGCAACCGTCGCAAGCAGCGGGCCACTTCGGTGTCATCCGGATCGTCCGCGAACCAGTCGCCCGTATTGCGCACGAGCATGCCTTCTCCCATTCGGGAGCCGACCCCCCGCACCGTCACGCCCCCCGGTAGCGCCGGGAGCTACGGACCATCCTCGCCCGCTCCCGTGCAGCTGCCCAGCATCATGAACCACGGCGCCTCCCCCAGGCTTCCGGCCATCCTGCCGAAACCGGCGGCCATGACGCTGCCTCCCATCACAACCTCCCCTCCCCGAGGCTACCCCACCCCCCTCACAGATGCTGCCCCGAACAGCACCGCCCATCCATCGGCAGCATTCTCCAACCCGGCACACGGCCAGCCGCTGACCCCGCCGCTGCGTCTTGATTGCTCTCCGCTGCCGCCGCTGCAATCGACTCTCAACCACGCTCCCGTCGACATGGGTCGTCTGCACGCCGTGTACGCTGCCCATCGCGGCTCCTTCTGGTCTGCCATCTCCAATGACTACGGCAATGGCGCTACGCCCGCGGGCCTCGAGCAGGCCTGGAAAGCCGGAGTATGCTGCCACCAGCACCCCACCACGACCCCTCTCAGCCCGCTATCCAGCCCAGATAACCTGGAGCGCGATGCGTACGGCAGGGTTCAGCAGGACAAGACGCGCATCGCGGCGATCCTCGGCATTGACGCCAACCCGCGATCCCCCCGCGAGCGCGAGATGGTCCGGCGAATGGAGGAGGAGAGGACGGGCACCGTCCCTACCAGCGCGTGAGCTGTCGGACGGCGCCGGTCGATGACCGGGCGAGCGACCAAAGCTTGTCCTTCTTCTTCTTCTTCTTCTGTCCCCTTCGACGAGTGTATTACGTATTCTCTTTTTCCGTCTTGTTGGTTTCTTCGGTTCGGGGCCTCTCTTTCCCTCCGTTGCTCTTTTGGTACCAGCACACGAAACACGACAAGTTTGGGACCGGACCACTTGACGCTCGCACGGCCGCTTCTCGCCTTTTTCTTTATTATCCGATGACGATTTGATTTACACGAACTTTCCCATTCGCTTCTCGTTTCTTTTCTTGTCCTGAGGGAAGCTCTGAGCATTAGGAAAGGTTGGATGGGGTGAAAAGGGGTGAACAGGATTGACGTTTGCGGCGCACGAGGCAGCTCCCGGTCTCCCCCCTCCGATGGGCCTGCGACGGATGGGATGGTTCTGAATGCTCTGTCAACGCGGGGGGCTGGGATGCTCCCCTTGGACAGGGCTTCGCGTCCCCTCTCCGTCTGCCGTCCGTTGCGCGGGGAGAGGGCTCGTAAGGGGGGTGGATAGGGCCTGCTGCGACCGGCTTTTTGGAGATTTTGCTTGATTCCTTCATTCACAACCCCGTTGCAACGGAGACGAAGTGACGAAAACCACATTCGCAAGACACGATCTGCGTTTCTGTACATTACATTACCCGGGTCCGTCCTCGAGGTTGGCGAGGACTCCGTCGTGCACCAATGGCGTGCAATTGATCTTTAAGCAACAGCAACCACATGTTCCCCTGCATCGTGAAAGGAGAGTGATGAATGGCAACATGAAGCGGACGGCCTGTATGCCGCATGCCGCATGCCGCATGCCTTGCGTGGGGGGTGCCAATGGCGGGGTATCGAGGGGCACCCAGAGTTTGGAAGGGGGGGGGGGGTTATTCAACTGCGGGGTTGGCTTGGAGCACAGTATCCGTTTACGTGGACGGAGGGAAGGCCTCTTCGGATCGTGCCTGACACGCTGACTGCAGTTACGGCTCCATGCCTCCTTCGTTCTTTCCTCTTCCTGGCGACTCGATGATTCACGCGGATCAAGGGTTTTCTCAGCAGAGAGGATGGGTGGGAGTCGAAAACCTGACCTGGCCCACGTCGAAGCTGATGTGACACCCAATTCTCTAGGACACCGGTACGACGTCTTTCATACGAGGTGTGCGACGATTGAACTGAGGTAGGCGGCACAACAATACCTCGCTCGCCTTCGACCCGAGGACCCGTCCGGATACCTGCGACCACCTTATTA
Organism: Verticillium isaacii; assembly: GCA_002851775.1. Taxonomy (NCBI): domain Eukaryota; kingdom Fungi; phylum Ascomycota; class Sordariomycetes; order Glomerellales; family Plectosphaerellaceae; genus Verticillium; species Verticillium isaacii. Next base: position 7,237,730 of record NMXN01000005.1, on the reverse strand, counting down.
GGCTGAGGTCGAAACCCACGGGCTTCTGTCCGCTACCGAGGCATGCGCCCATTTCCAGACACCAACCACACCAGCTCTCAGCTCCTGTCCCAACGCCAGCACCTGGCCCGGCCTAAACCCGCTTGCCCGGATCCTCCATGCCCATCGATGCCCCGCAAGGGCGCAGGCCCGCCTCCCGAAGCCTCCTGTGACGACCCTCCGCTGGCCCCGGACCGGCTGATTGTAATTGCACGGCGGGGCCACCGCTCGCGAGTCAACCATCGAGCCCACGGATCGATGCGACAGGTCTTGGTCGCGGTCGCCTCTAGAGACCCCCCGCCGACCCCCCGCTGACCCCCAAAGCTATCCACTGGCGCCGCCGCTGACCATCAGCCGAGCCCTCACTGGCGACGTGGGCGGACCGGTAGCCCTTTCGGCAGCGCGCTGCACCCAGGCCTTGTGGATCTTGTCCCGCTTGGCTTGGGGTGTCTCTCTCCGCGTGCCGCGTGCCCCGCGCCCCCATCCGCCCCGACCTCTGTCGTCGAACTGGCTCTCGGCCTGCTGCCCTTGCTGCCCTCGCGTGGGTTCAAAAGTCGTGCTGCCCCTCCATTCCTTCCCCCTCATCCAGCGAGATCACGCCAAAGAACCTCCTTCATCGTCCGCCCCCATTGACCCTGCAAAAGAACCGAAAACTCGACTACGCAGCCCTCAGAGGAAGCTTCGTAGCGTCACACAATGGCTGCGCACGAGAGCAACACCACCGCCGGCACCGGCGCCGTCGAGTATCAAGAGAGCCCGGACTACCTCCAATTCGAGTCGCTGCCGCCAGGCGGCAAGCTCAACCGCTGGTCGCAGAAGATCACACGGGGTCATGATTTCCCTGGAGCCCAGGTATGACACTCCTCGCATCTGGTTTCCGTTCTACGACAGCATGGGCGTGTGGGGGTCAACAGGCGAGCATCTTGGAGGTCAACACCCAAGTGCGGGGGGGGCCAGAGATGGCGGGGAATCTCGTTTCCGGGAGGGACGCGGGCAATGAATGCTGACCCATGGATACAGGCCATGCTGTACGGTGCCGGCGTGCCCGATCGCGACACGATGAAGAATGCGCCTCATGTCGGCATCGCGACGGTCTGGTGGGAGGGCAACCCCTGCAAGTAGGTCCCGCCTCTTCGACCACCTCTCCTGTGACACTGGCTGACACGCGCGCCATAGCACTCATCGTGAGCACTCCGGTCTCTCTGCGCGCCGAGACCCCCCTGAGCTAACCCCGAACAGTGCTCGACTTTGGAAAGATTGTCAAGAGGGCCGTCGAGAAGCAGGGCTTCCTGGGCTGGCAGTTCAACACCGTAGGCGTGTCTGACGCCATCACCATGGGCGGCGAGGGCATGCGTTTCTCGCTGCAGACTCGAGAGATCATTTGTGACAGCATCGAGTCCGTGACTTGCGCCCAACATCACGACGCCAACATCTCGATCCCCGGATGCGACAAGAACATGCCCGGTGTCGTCATGGCGGCGGCGCGTCACAACCGCCCTTTTATCATGATCTACGGCGGGACGATCATGAAGGGCCACTCTGAACTGCTCGAGAGTTCCATCAACATCAGCACCTGTTACGAAGCCTCGGGCGCCTACACGTATGGGCGCCTGAACGCCAAGTGTAACCCCGGAGAACCTGGTCGCACTTCGTCCGACGTCATGGAGGACATCGAAAGGCACGCGTGCCCCGGCGCGGGAGCCTGCGGCGGCATGTACACCGCCAACACCATGGCGACGGCCATCGAGGCCATGGGACTGTCCCTGCCGGGGTCCTCCTCGTACCCGGCCACGTCACCGGAGAAGGCGCGAGAGTGTGAGCGTGCCGCCGAGGCCATCAAGATCGTGATGGAGAAGGATCTTCGCCCCCGCAAGCTCATGACGCGCGCTGCCTTCGAGAACGCCCTGGTACTGACCATGATCCTCGGCGGCTCCACGAACGGCATCCTCCACTTCCTGGCCATGGCCAACACGGCCGATGTGCCCCTGACGCTGGACGACGTCGACCGCACCAGCAACCGCGTGCCCTTCCTCGCGGACCTCGCACCCTCCGGCAAGCACTACATGGAAGATCTCTACAAAGTCGGCGGCACGCCTGCCGTGCTCAAGATGCTCGTCGCGGCCAAGTACATCGACGGCAGCGTCATGACCGTCACCGGACGCACGCTTGCCGAGAACGTGGCCGACTGGCCCTCGCTCGACCCGAACCAGCAGATCATCCGGCCGCTGTCGAACCCCATCAAGGCAACGGGCCACATCCGCGTGCTCCGCGGCAACCTGGCGCCCGGTGGCGCCGTCGCCAAGATCACGGGCAAGGAGGGCCTGTCGTTCACGGGCGCGGCGCGCGTCTTCGACAAGGAGCACGAGCTGGACACGGCACTGTCGTCGGGCTCGATCAAGCGGGACGACGGCAACCTCGTGGTCATCGTGCGCTACGAGGGCCCTCGCGGCGGGCCGGGCATGCCGGAGCAGCTGCGGGCCAGCGCCGCCATCATGGGCGCGGGGCTGACGAACGTGGCGCTCGTGACGGACGGCCGGTACAGCGGCGCGTCCCACGGGTTCATCGTCGGCCACGTCGTGCCCGAGGCGGCTGTGGGCGGTCCCATCGCGCTGGTGCGGAACGGCGACCGCGTGACGATCGACGCCGAGACCAACAGGATCGACATGGTCGACGTGGACGACGAGGAGATGGCGAGGCGGCGGAAGGAGTGGAAGGCGCCGAAGCCGCACGTCAGGAGGGGCGTGCTGGCCAAGTACGCGCGCCTCGTGGGCGATGCGAGCCACGGCGCCGTGACGGATCAGTCGGACCCCAGCTGGTGAGCAGCGGGCATGGTTCGGTCTGCGGCCTGGGCCGGGCCAGGCGCGGAGGGGGGGGTCACGACCGGTCACGGAGAGGAGCACGACCGGTCGCGCAAGGTGGCCGGCATCGTTGATCTAGATAGTCGAAGTCAACCTCGCAGCAAGGCATGTATGATTATCAAGACGTTCCCACTGTCGCTGCCTGTGATTCTGGGTAACATCAAGGGAGGGAGCCATGGCTACTGGAAATGTGTTTTAGAGGGTTCATGACCTGTATTTTCAGGGGTTCAGATGGAGCTCGTTAAAACCCGCCTCAAGGTTCTAGAACCAAAGACCGCCGCTACTTGGACTGTCAATTCCTGCCCCCACCTGATTCAGAAGGGTCGCGTTCTGATTGGCTTAGGCTTCCATGTTTCTCCTGTTCGACTGGGGACTTGCAGGGACTTGCAGGGGGCTCGACAGGGGCTCGACAGGGGCCTCGAATTGCAGTGTCGAAGCTGCCTGCGCGGCTTCTGTTTCTCGACTCGACTCTACTCGACCACGTCTGCTACTGCAGATCGCCTGAACACGCCAGATCGTTTTCCCCCGAGACACCCATGACCTGATACGCGCGACTCCGAACTTGCATCGACAGACAGCATCTACCGACGACCCAGACTCAGCCCGGCCACGAATCGATTGAACGATCTTCATTCGCCCTACCACGAACAAACTGCGCGGCGCGATCCATCGTGACCTCTCTGGGAGCTTTCCCTGCCACTCGTTCAACCAACCTGTCCGACTACGCAGCAGATCAACCTGACCCGCAGAGTTTTCTGTCCGATATTGCGAATAGACTTTTCGACATACATCTGGGAACCGCAGACCACGGACATACTCCTGAACAGCCTCCCAGGCCGGCCCCCGACCCCTGGTACATTTCTTGGCACCCACGGATCGAGATAGACTCGCCACGACTGCCCTACAACCCCCCTCGCTGCGACCACGTTCCGCTTCCTCGAAAGCCTGCCTGCCACTCGCACGCCCGTCTGAGCGTTGTGCTCACACCCATACGTCCCTTTCCCTTCCCTCCCGAGACGGTGCGCCTCGTCGACCTACATCATGGACCTCTTCAGGCGGGCTGGTAAGTCCAGCTCACCTGGGTCGTCGCACCTTCCCGTGTCCGACGAGAAGGTGTCGAGGCCGTTCCGCCCGAGCAGGCCAGCCTCGCGCTACGCCTTTCTCAGGAAACCAATGCGCCTGCGTGGCAACTCGAGCGTCTCCGCCCCCTTCGGCGTCGTCATCCTCTTCCCCGCCATCGTCCTCATCCTCATCCTCATGCTCTTCTTCATGCACCCAAACTCGCCGGGTAGGATACTGATGCCAGCGGGTGCGCCCCCCGCCATCCGGTACGTCGCCGGCCCCTGAACCTCGCGGCTGCGCATCCCCCCTCCTCTGACCCGGTGACCTGCAGCATGATAAGCGATCGATACGACAAGGTGTTCGCCACAGGATGCCTCGAACCCGACACCACCAAGCCCCGCGCAAACGCCGCCTTCGTCGTCTTGGCCCGCAACAAGGAGTTGGACGGGGTCGTCCAGTCGATCAAGTCCATCGAACGCCACTTCAACCGGTGGTACCACTACCCCTACGTCTTCCTCAACGACGACGACTTCAACTCGACCTTCAAGGAGACCGTGACAAACTACACGTCCGGCACCGTCGAGTTCGGCAAGGTCGGCCCGGAGATGTGGGGGTTCCCCGACTGGATCGACCCCAAGGTGGCCAAGGAGGGCATCGCCAAGCAGGGCGACAATGCCGTCATGTACGGCGGCATGGAGAGCTACCACGCCATGTGCCGGTTCTACTCGGGGTACGCTAGCTCGCTGTCGCGCCCTGTGCCGAGACTCAACTGACCCCGCCCCGTGTCCAGGTTCTTCTACAAACACGAGCTTCTGCAGAAGTACGAGTGGTACTGGCGGCTGGAGCCAGAGATCAGCTACTTCTGTGACATTACATAGTAGGTCCCGGCGCCAGGCAGCGTCCGCCACACCTACCGGCTGTGCACTAACGCCGCCCAGTGACCCCTTCCAAGAGATGATCGCCGCCAACAAGACATACGGCTTCACGATAGCCGTCAAGGAGCTGCGCGAGACGGTCCCCAACATCTTCCGATACGCCTCGGCATACAAGCGGAACAAGGGACTGAAGTCCAAGGGCCTCTGGGAGATGTTTGTGGAGCCCATCGAGGAGCCCGAGGACGACACGTCGAAACCGAAGGACCTGCCCGAGGACGTGCTGAAGAAGGGCGCCCAGAAAGACAAGAGCACGGAGCCATTGGTTGACGACGAGGCCATGGAGGGCGAGAGCTACAACATGTGCCACTTTTGGTCCAATTTCGAGATTGCGCGGCTCAGCTGGTTCCGCAGCCAGGAGTACGAGGACTTTTTCCAGACGATGGACCGCAGCGGCGGGTTCTGGATGGAGCGGGTGAGTGCGGACGCGCGGTGACGACGACAGGGACCTCTGATCGCAGTGCTAACGGTAACGCAGTGGGGTGACGCGCCCATCCACTCCCTCGCCGCCGGCGCGCTGCTGGGCCCGGCCGACATTCACTACTTCCGAGACTTTGGATACCGGCACACGACGATCCAGCACTGCCCGGCCAACGCGCCGGCTCGACAGCTGCCGAGAGAAAAGTATCTCGAGATGACGACGCTCGACGAGAGGAAGCGCATCGACGAGGACGCGTACTGGGAGTCGTGGGACGCCGAGAAGGAAAACGGCGTGGGCTGCCGCTGCCGCTGCGACACGGACATTGTTGACGTCGAGGGCAAGGAGGGATCGTGCCTCGCCGAATGGGTCGACGTCGCGGGCGGCTGGGCAGCCCCGTAGTATGCCGACTATCCAGAGCACCCGACGAAAGGCGAATGACGGCGCCCGGCGGAGGTTCCCCTACTTCCCCCCTCACGACTATACATACAAGCACACATGAATGCATTGACAGCCCGAGGCCGGCTTTCGAGCGCGCATGGAGACGCACGAAGGGGTTCTGGACGGCGGGCCTATCATGATATTAACAGTATTATGCTCTACCGTTGAGCTAGAAAGGCTTGTTAGGAGGAAAGAGATTCGATCTCTTAACAGCCGCGGGCAGGCAACACTCGGCGTTTGCAGCACAGGAGTACAGGACTGTTTTTTTTTTTTCCCTTTACTCGGATACATACGCAGACAGCGACCGGGACATGATGGTGGCGTGCAAAATTCGCACCTTGTTTGCATCACGCGGTGTCACGCATGCGATGGCGTGCCTTCGGAGCCTTGAGAGGCACGAACGGACGCACGGCGCACGACGGAGGACTTGGTAATCGAAGGGCCTCGGAGGGTGGATCGAGTATTAGCGGGCGGGTGATGCGGCTGGCAGGACGGCGAGCATGATGGTGATGACGGTGGGAGGGCGAATGGTCAAGCTTGCGCCCGGGTCCTGGACATGGCCGGCAAGCCGGGTCGAGCGTTCCCGGAACACACAGCCTCACCTATAATCTGACGATGCATTACGAACGGGGCGCCTTGGTGCGTGCTGCGGCGCCGCGTGCTGATGTGATGGAATGACAGGCCAGGGGCGGGCATGCCCTCTGCCGAGGGTTGAATCGGGATCAGCAGACGTGCCCCTGCTTGTGCCTTGTTTCGAAACAACCAACCAACGCGAGCTGGGTCCATCCAACTGCCAAAGTGCAGACGCGGGTGAGGAAAAAGGAGATGGGACGGGATGCGAATGCTGGATATCCGAAAGGGGAGCCCGGCCGCCCATTCGGTGGGCCAAGCCGCCGCTCGCTGACTGCTGCATAACGGCTCCGACTGCGGCAGTCAGTCATCCAACGGATGGGAAGCTTCGCACGCGCGGAGGACCTAGGCCCCCCCCCCCGGCCCCTGTTCCACGACAGGACAGGACAGCACAGGACAGCACAGGGGCCAGCCATGCAGGAACTGGAGAGGCTCTGGGGATCCCTCGTCCTCTAGTTCTCCTCTGGCAGGCCCTCGCAGGGGTTCAGGGCGCCGGCCGCGGGGCATCCTGGGGCACTTCGGGGGCTGCGGTTGGAGACGACCGCGCATCCTTTCCTCTCTCTGCCGGCCAACGGTTTGGCCTTGATGAGGTCTGCTGCGACCCGTCCATCCTTTTCCTTCTGGCCAACCTTGCCAGCCCAACATGTCATGACTCTGTTAGCCCCCGAGGGTGCCGTTGTAGGAGCCGGCAATTGTGCGACCTTGCTTTGCTTCGATGCGCCTCGGAATTGGAGAGTCAGGAGGAGGAGGAGTCCGACATGAAGGGAAAGAAAGTATTTGAGCCCACGATGGGCCCGCCTCTTCTCCCTTGTGGACGATCCCTGATCGTCATCGCCTCGTCCGTCTGTTGCCTCGTCCCTGTCATCAGCGTTTTTGCTCAGCCTCCGCCTGTTGGCATTTGTTCCTTCGCTCCCCTTTTAGAAAAATCCTTCTTCTCCATCTCATTCAGGGACAATCTCACTGCGGCTCCTTTGCCTAGCCATTCCTTTGAGCAGACACGGAGATAACTTGCCTCTCTTCCCTCGACCGCCTCCCATCCTCGAGGTGCATTCCAATCACACCTCACCACGACCTTGCAAACGAGCCACAACAACCCATATCGCATAGAACATTCAGCTCGAGACTCGAACATGCGTCTGTCAATCGGACTCTCCGCGCTGGCTGCGGTCGCCGCATCGGCCGCCACGATCCCCATCCCCGCCAAGAGGCAGCAGGAGACGGCTCCGCCAGCCAAGGTCCTCGTCGGCGCCCCGGGTCAGATCCTCGTCGCCGACTTTGACGGCTCCTCGTTTGACTTAACCGCCAAGAACGCCCTGCCCGGCACCAGCCCCAGCTGGATGGCCTTCCAGGAGCCCAACATCATCTACGCCGTGGACGAGAACGGCAGCGACCTGCGCCGCTTCAAGGTGAGTGAGAGCGGCTCGCCCGCGAGGGCACATGCGTCATCGTGCCCGGGACTGACACGATTCGTGTAGTACGATGCCAAGAACAACGACATCAAGCTCGAAAAGAGCGAGGTCGGCTCGGCCGGCGTTGTGCATCTCGAGTTCAGCGCCGACAAGACGCGCCTCGTCGGCGGCTCTTAGTAAGTCACACCAAACCACACGTCATATCGTGCCGCCCGGAACTGACACGGCACACCCAGCGTCGACGGCCAGGTGGATGTCTGGGACATCGCCAACGGCACGCTCCGGCTCCTGAAGCAGGTCGTCTCCGACGGCGCTCTCGGCCCCAACAAGGAGCGCCAGGACCAGCCCCGCGTGCACCAGATCGTGCGCGACCCCTCGGGCCGGTTCTTCGCCGCCAACGACCTCGGCACCGACACGATCCTGCTCCTGGACTCGGCCGACGACGCCTTCGACCTCGTCAACAGCGTCCGCGTCGACCCGGCCGGCTGCGGGCCCCGCCACGGCGTCTTCGTGCCCTCGGCCGACGGCGCCGAGGCCACGCACTACGTCCTCGTGTGCGAGCTGCTCAACCTGCTGCAGGTCTTCGAGCTCACCTACGCCGAGGGCAACATCCAGTTCGCGCCCGTCCAGACGCTGAGCACCTTCGGCAACACGCCGCACAACGCGACCACGGCGCTCGCCGGCGCCATCGCCGTCAGCGACGACGGCCGGGACATTTACGTGTCGAACCGCCTGACGGGCGCCAAGACGGACTCGATCGCCCACTTCCGCGTCGCGCCGGCGGACGCGGACGCCGACGAGGCCTGCGCCGGCGGCGCCGCCAGCCTGCAGTTCGCCGGCCTCGTCAGCTCGGCCGGCGTCGTGCCGCGCATGTTCAGCCTCAGCCGGGACGGCGGCCTGCTGCTGAGCACAAACCAGAACGGCGGGCTCGGGCTCCTGGGGCTGACCAGGAGCCCCGCCACCGGCGAGCTGACCGAGGCGCCCGTCGCCGGCGTCGACGTCGAGACCTTCGGGGAGCAGGGCTTCGGCCCGCAGTTTGTGCTCCAGATTGCGTGAGGACTTTTCCGTGCATGTTGGGCTGGGAGCAGAGAGGCCTGCCTCGGATCGTGGATAGCTTTTGGGGGGGGGGGGGGGGGGGGGGGGGGGGGGGGG